>CAJUYG010006256.1:0-12447 GCA_910591675.1 Galerucella calmariensis
TCCTTCACTCCTGTCGTGCCCTTTAACCCACCTCAGGATAATATTGTTATCTGCCGAGGCTTCAGCTAAATCTTGGTGGCACTCTTTATAACACGGCATATAACACGTTGTCTGTTCAAGGCTAATAGGGCTTGTCTACTATCAGTGCAGATTATTATGTTTTTGCCAGAAATTCCTCTTCTGGTTAGTTCTTTTGTGGCAATTGAGATACCAGCCAGCTCTGTTTGAACCACGCTGGTAATGTTTCCCATTCCCCACTTAATCTTTAGGCTTAGTGCTCTCCACATCCTGAGCCTTCTTTCATTTTAGAACCATCTGTATATATGCGTATTGCATTTGCAGCATCTGGCTCTGTGTTCTGTTTCATTTGTAGTGTGTAGGATTTGTTAAACAAAAACCTAGGCTCAATTGCATTATTGGCTGCCTGCAGCAGAGGTAGCGCAGTGAGTGCTTCCTGCCATAGGCTTAACCCCAATTGGCCCACTTCTACTTCGGGGTTTACACCAGCCGTGCGCAATCGTACCATGGCCATTAACGCAACCTTCTTGACGTACAGGTCCAGAGGGGTCAGACCAGTAATTAGTTCCATTGCTGCGGTTGGTGTTGTTCTCATGGCTCCTGTGATGTTTAAACAAGCCATTCGCTGTATTTTATATAATTTTTGGATAGCCGTTGCTTGTAGAACCTTCGGTCCCCATGCAATTGCTCCATACGTTAACATGGGTCTTATTATTGCAGTGTAGATCCAGGTGACCACACGGGGTGACAGACCCCATGTGCGTCCCACTGTCCTCCGACACTGCTGATAAGCCACATTTGCTCTTTTTGCTCTGCTGTGTAGATGAGAGTTCCATGTTAGTTTCCTGTCGAGGGTAATACCAAAGTATTTCACCTCTTCCGAAAAGTTTAGTTTGCTTTTGAAGATTTCGGGAGGTTTTAAACTCGATAAACTTCTTTTCCTAGTGAAAAGGACCATCTCAGTCTTTCTGGGATTGATCGACAGTGAGTGTTCCTTACACCATTTTTCAATTAATTTAAGCCCATCCTGCGCTCTATCGCACAGTGTGTTCACAAATTTGCCAGTCTGCAAGATAACTATATCATCTGCATATGCAATTGTGTAGAATCTATTGTTGTTGAGGTGATTAATCAGGGTGTCTAGGACTATGTTCCACAGAAGGGGTGATAAGACTCCTCCTCGTGGACATCCCTTCATGACCAGTCCTCTTACTTTCAAGGGTTATGTTGTATTAATGATTTGATCAAAACTGTACTTACTTTTTAGATTTTTTTTTCACTTTTAGACACAAGGGAGGTATATCAAAATTTATTTGTGTTCTTTCATTATTCCTCTTTCGAACAATTTACTCACCCTAACGACATGCGTAATTTTTCTCCTTAACACGATTATAGGGTGCTTTCAGAAGATCATGCCCCATTAGTTCCAATTTGTAGTTGAAATGATGGCGGGTAACCGGAAAAATTATTTGATCAACCGAATGTTTATCGATAAAAATAGAGTGAAATCCTCCATACTGCCCATTTTCAAACAATGGCAATACCTTTTCCCTCCCTTTTTCAGACTCTAGTGCTAATTGAAGAAACAAATTATCATTTTGAGCCTGATAATGTAGAAGCATTAAAATCTCTCTTTGTTTAGAAACATTCATTTTATTATTATAGGTGTAGCAGCAAAATATAATAATGCAATAATTATTAATATAAAATCGACAGCTATTAAATGAAATTTGTTGACGAATTTTTATCAAGATCCGATCGGAGTAAAACATCTCTGCAAAATTCGTCGACGAATATAATCGCCGCTACTTTGGTCGCAGTCTTCAGCGACCTACGAATGTGGAGGAAAACGTACCTTTAGTGGCGTCTCAGTTGTTTATGACCGACGTTTTCTTGCAATATATACCTATGGTTCACAGTACATTTTTGGTATTTCAAATTTTTGTCAACTTCCATTTCCCCACGAGGTACCGCCACTGCACGATGCTAGTGTAGGTACCTACGTCAAATGTTAATATCTCGACGTTACATAACAGTAGCTTTGCATAATTCAAACGATATCAACATACAGACAGTAGTCAACAACTAGTTAATATCGAACATGAAAATATTAAACAAACTACTGTTTAGCAATAGTGCGTTCAAAAACGTTAGTAGGCTTCGGTATAGTAATCTATCAGGTTTAAAAAATATAAAAGAAAACGTGTTGTCGTCTTTTAGTAGTGATGTTATTGTTCCAGAGGTCTCTATCACAGATTGGGTATACTCAAAAATGGAGCCCTTCAATAAATTTACGGCAGTTGTGAGTTTTTTTTTCAATTTCGTTAAGTACCTACAACAAGACTTTTTTTCTACAACTGCTGTGAAAATTGACGTATTTCTCATAGTTAACTTAACTTCAAAACCAAATATTGCTCATACTGTGAGAAATATTATGGCCCACGCCACATACATCTATATGGAGAATCAAATAAAATCGACAAAAACTTAGTATGCTACTGTCATCTTTAAATACCTACCTACTTAGTTGTCACAAAACTCTCAGATTATATGGGAAGTTTTTAAATTGTAAAAGGAAGTTTCAATTGTGCTTTGATAAAAATCCAAATTTCTATTAAAAATATAAGTTCAACAAGACATAAAAGTAGGTACTTATTTGTAATATAAATAATAAGGATACTGGCAATAGTGACGATTTTAATATTACTCCACCAGAGATATTGGAAAAAGCTGCAAAAGTAACTTCAGATTTGTTGCCAGAGATTTCAAGAAAAAAGTATGAATTGGCGTACGAAAAATTTATATAGTGGAGAAGGAATACAAAAATAAAATCTTTTTCGGAAAGTGTACTTTTGGTATATTTTGACGAGTTGTCAGAAAAATTAAAAGACTACTTGTATTCATTAAATTTTTTGCAGTTGTAGAAAAAGTATAGTGTGCAACATGTGGGGAAAATACTATTCTTTCGTAGTTATTATTCTTTTACTCTTCGTTTTTTAGTTAATTTCATTAAATCTGTTTTCTGTGATAACATGCTTAATTTATTTTATCGTTTTAAAATTTCAACAACTTGTAAAATTATTTTATTTAAAAAACTATAAGAAACAAAATTTTATTAAGAATAAAAAAAAGAGAGATAATATGCTAGTTTCGAACCCGCGCCATCCGCGTAGAAACCAACCGTTCCTATCTCTGCGCTATAAACGACTCCGACGGCTATTGTCGAATTTAAGTACTTCAATACAGGTTGTTTTTTTTTTATTTATTTTCTTAATTTTAAACTTATTTGCTATTAAACATTGATTATTTTATGGCAATATTGTCAGAAATAATGTACTTTACGTCCACACAAAATTTCATTAGGTTCTCTTTTGCTGGGAAGCAAATATTTAGGATTTAGGTCCTAAGGTCGAGTCACCACCCGGTATACACAGACAAAGACATAAAAAGCTCTGATCATCTGTCTCTTTCTCTCACCAGAAATCAGATGGAAATTCCCACTTCACAGCGCCCTATTGCTTGTTGCCTCTATCTGTAGTAACTCTATGTATGTATATGTATAAGTTATATTTCTAGGAATTTGTTATTCAAGATTCCACACAGTAAGGGTTGAATCAATAAATTTGCCCAAAGAGTTTTGTACGAAATTTAATATTTGTTGTGTACAAATCTCAGTTGGATTGTAATTGATTAGTATAACATTTTGTAAGTTAATATTGAACCAAAAAATTGTAAAATTCACTTATGTTAACATTGAATTCAACCAGTAATGGAGATTTGTACTACTCACGGTGAAAAATACTGTTCATAGGAATGTGCAGATACTGGAAAAAAGTACACATTTCTCGAAGTAAGGAGCAAAGCTAATAATCTTTGTAAAGCTCTTAAAATAAACTGGAATCTTGGAAAAGGTGATGTTATCGCTGTTATGCTATCAAATTCTCCTGATTATTTTGTAGTCGGCCTAGGAATCTTAGAAGCAGGTTTGGTCTGTACAACGATCAACCCGATATATAATTCTGGTAAGTCTAGTTATTTCAGATAAAAATAAAAAGGGTGTGCCATTGAAAACTTTGTGTACCCGGTTTATTTTGAAATACGTTCCAAATATAAGATTCAGAACAATCCAGGTGCTAGGTTTCCAATTGTACACCCAGTATACCGGAAACTAAAGTACCGCAGTTTGCAGACATTTCAGTTCTAGCCTGGCGCTTTTTCCAATTTTTCCCCAATAAAGTGGAGCTTGACGGATGACAAATTCGCTGATAGTACAGGGAATGAAGCATTTCACCTGGCAATTTTTTCGTCCAGCATGGATTGACTTGAAATTTCAACAGAAGGTAGGTGATAGCCCAAGGATCAAAAAACCGAAGGGCGCTAAAGGCTTGGGGTGGTTGCCACCCCATCTCGGGGGTGAACATTTTTTATTACATTTTAACCACAGGAATCGATTGAAAAAGTGATTCTAAGCAAAAAATGTTCTATACATTTTTTTTGTAAAACAATATTCTCTAAGTTATTCGCGATTGAAAGTAACGCTTTTTAAAGGAAAAAATCGACGTTTTTGATATGTATTTCGCGGATAACTCGAAAATTATGCATTTCATCAAAAAAATGTGGAGAGCAAAATTGTAGCTTTTAAAAAAAACAAGCAAAACCCTCTTTTTATAATGTTTCTAAAACCAATAGGATCCGAGATATGGCCCATCAATGATTAGCTTTTTTTCCCAAATGCAAAATGTGATAGATTCAAAGTCAAATACCGGAAAAATGATGCATTTTTCGTAGAAAACTCGTAGAATCTTTTTCAAAGAGCATAATTAGACCTTTCTTTTAAAAAAAAAGGTCTGTAGCATCAAAATTGAGTGAATTATGACAAAAATGTCAGTACTGAATTTTTTATACAAAAAAATCGTTGAAAACAACACCCTAACTACCCCCCTAATTAAAATTGATCTTTACCCTTGTGCAATTCTCTTTGTACATGTATGGTTAATATGTCCAAGAAGTTTGACCAATTTAAAACTCAGAGTTTTCGAAAAATTATGGCTTAAAGTAAAAAGTTATTTTTCATAATTTTGTATTTTTTACCCTTTCTTTCAAAATAACTCCGAAAATATTAGAGGTACAAGCAAAGTTGAAAAAACGAAATTGTAGCTTTTTTTATGACAAAAATGTTCCTGTGAGTAGATTTTGTGTACAGTTAATATTTGACGAGATATAGCCGTTTAAAACGTCTATTTACGCACGAGCACCACCATTTTTTAGCCCTTTAAACTCACCCCATTTGAAAACGAAAGGGTCTGAAAAAATTTAACTTACAGATCCTTGTAGTTCTTGAAAAACCCTACAAAATCGTTTTTGAATAAACTTTTTATCATCAAAAATGAAGGAAATACGTTAAAAAAACCAATCGATTTTTTTTCGAAAAATTCCAATACAGCGCATTTTTATGTTAATACATTTTTTTTGTACTTTATTCTACTTTTTTTCAATTTATATCTATTACAATAGCTTATAAAAATTGCAATGTTGTGAAGGGTGGTTTTTGAAGGTTGAAAAGTTACTTAATGCACGTGACCCATTTTTTGTACAACAGAATTATTGAGCAAATCCATATTAGCATTAATTATTTTTCTCTTGGCAACATTTTTTTTCATATAACACTAATAACAGTTTATTTTTAAGGGTTGAGGAAGTATAAAATTGTATTTTGAAATGTAACAAATTCATCATTTTACTAATTCAAACCAATTTTCACCTATCTTAAGATTTATAATGCTATTGTTTAATTTTTGACATTTAGGGGTAGTTTTCACCCCTAAGAAACAATCAGGGCTCGTCGTCATGACATGATATATAAAGCAGAAAGTGAGTTGAGCCTGATACCAAATTTTTATGCAAAAATCAATCAGAGGCGAAATCATTTTTTAAGGATTCGTGATTTTTTTTACATTAAGCTGTAACAGGGGCTGCTTTTTAAGGGTTGAAATATGATGAAATTGTATTCCAAAGCTCGAAACAATCATTATTCAACTTATCCAAAGAAATGGAATCCAGTGAAGTGCATGTTCCAGGAACGATTTTTATTGGGATAGCGCTTTTTTTCGCTTATTTTGGAAATGTTGTTAATAAAATGCGTTTGTTGTTACTTATTTGTGTATGATTATTTTTGTTTTCAAAATATGTATGACTCAGTTTGGTGATTCTGTGTATTGAAGTATGTATCGATTAACAACTATTCCAATGATAAATCATAAGAAAACCTGGATAAAAACATATGATGCTATCCTGATAGCGCAGGTAATTGATTATTGGAAATTTCACTTTCTAACATTGATAACCAAATTTGACTACATTCGGCTGAAATACTAGCTACACATTTATCTGCATTTAGTTGTATTAAAGCACCTTCTTTGATTTTTCGTCTTTTATTATTGGGCTATTTCAATATTATTTTTGTCAAATCCCACTGAATTTTATGCCCCGCTTCCCAAGCATGTTTTCAAATACCTGACTTAAAGAACTCCCTATCTTTGATATATTTTTTATGTTCACTCATTCGGACTTTCAATGGTCTAGACGTTTCACCTAAATAGAATTTGTCGCATACACAAGATATCTGATATATGCAACTTTTTGAAGATTGTTCTTCATTTTTTGGGTTTTGTTTTTGTTAGTATAGATTTCAACGTATTATTAGATTTGAAGCTAGTTCGAATATTGGATTAAGAAAATTGGTAATCAATTCAATATTCAAATTTGGTTACCAATGTTAGAAAGAGAAATTTCCAATAATCAATTACCTGCGTTATCAGATAGCATCATATGTTTTTATCCAGGCTTTCTTATGATTTATCATTGGAATAGTTGTTAATCGATACACACTTCAATACACAGAATCACCAAACTGAGTCATACATATTTTGAAAACAAAAATAATCATACACAAAAAAGTAACAACAAACGCGTTTTATTAACAACATTTCCAAAATAAGCGAAAAAAAGCGCTATACCAATAAAAACCGTTCCTGGAACATGCACTTCACTGGATTCCATTTCTAGAAGACTATCATATCTTTGGAATGTTATAAAATAAAATATTTTATTTCAGATTTTACTATGAATGGACCTCAATAAAATTTGACAACAAAGTTTTGTAGTCTTAAACTTCAAAATATTATTGATTGTCTAGTTGTCATATTTTTTTCGTTGTGTCAGATAGGGACCAAAAATTATTTCATTATTAGTTAATCTTGACAAAGGTAGCTGGAACGCTACCGAAACGTCGAAATAAAAAAATAAAAAACATTATTGTGGTTTGATTCCCAAAAAATAAGAGAAATAATAATAAATAATGCCACAAGGAACTTACAGAAGATATCAAGTATCTAGGTTTGATCCTGGACAATAAGCTTCTGTGGAACAAATATGAAAATGAGATTAAGCAAAAATTGCTTCAATGGTGTGCAGAACATCGATTTTTGCGTCGAAAAACAGTAACTTTCAACCGCGAATAGCTCGAAAAATATTATTTTACGAAAAAGGCACTGAACATTTTCTCCTTAAAATTACTCTTTCTATCAATTTCTGTAAAAACAATTCAGTAAAAAGCTTCTCCACCCGAGATATGGTGGCAACCACGTACACAGCGACATGCTAAAAAATATATTTTGAGCCATTCCCTACTTTCTGTGAAATTTACAAGTAAATCCATGCTGGACCAAACCAAAATGCTCCATTGCCTGTACAGACTGTTTTTTATTCCAGATGAAATCGCAAAACAACTTCTAGATTCGTCAGTAAAGTTGGTGATTACCCAGCCACAATGTTTTAAGGAAATTCAAAAAGCCTGTCAGAAGATTAAGAAAGAAATACCCATTATATGTGTAAAACATCGAGTAGGTACATTAAAATTTCAACTATTTTATTTCACTGGTTTGACTGCCACCTAATGCATCTCTGTGCATGATCAAATCCATTTTCAAATACCCGAACCTATTGATTTCTAAATCCGTCTACAGATCAAATTTCATTATTCTTTCACAATCAATCATCAGATGAAATTCATATATTATATTTCAAGGAATCCGAAAATTTACCAAGAAACGCCGTAAGCTTTGAAGAAATTATTAATAAAAACATCGATGAAACGACAAGATCAGTCATAGACCACAATGACTTGGCAGTATTGTTATACTCAAGCGGAACCACAGGATTGCCCAAAGGAGTTGAACTAACCCATAGAAGTTTTGTTACTATTTTTTCCCAATATGAACACCCCGATTTTAGATGTGCTGTTTTTGCTACAGGTATTAAAGTTGGTTTTTGTTTTCAGTGCTCTATAATCAAATATAAACCAGAATTTGTTCACATATTTAGGTTCGTTAGCATATCTATGGTTAAAATAATACCCTTCTTGGTGTGCGTCATCGGTTGTTAATGTCCTTCTAACACATTGCGTAGGAAGAAATGGAAAAAAAGACAGGTCTGTGATTGATTATTATCAAAATATGTTGGCACAACCTATCAATCGCGGGGTTAAAATACTATGAAGGCGTCACTTTCGTAGCGGCACTGTGTCTTACGTCTTTTTCAACTGTCATTGTGACAGTTCTCGTCAGGTCTGTACTTTGTTGTTTACGGTCAATTATTATTCATGAAGAGAGAATATTAATCTTATTGTTTTATTTATTTGAATGATACAAAAATATGCATGGATACACGGAAAAACATGAGTATTTTGAAAGTTTTCAAGTATTTTCAGTTAGAAAAAGGAGCTGGTAATTATTAATTCCATAGCCTTTTAGAATTTGGCTGAATACGATCCTGATGATTTTATTTATCAAATTTAAGGTTAGCTATATGTCTAAATAGCAAATAAAATGAGCGACATGCCAAAACCCCGGATATACGTAACAATCTATGACGCACACCAAGAAGGGTATTATTTCAACCATACAACGGCTTCGAATGGCTGTGGTCTAATGCCATCGATTCTACTGATTTGGCTCCATCCAGTATAAACAAACATCTTTTGAGAAAATTTGTTTAACCAGCTTCTCACCGAAGGTCTTCAGCTATAGCAAAAGAAGAGGTGCTAGTTCTGGTGTTGAGTAAGAAGTTTGGTGCTTCACATCATTTTATCCCAAATACAAAAGTGTGGAGTGGAAAAAATCATAAAAAAATGTATGTTTAACGAGTTTAGAAAAAAATTTCAATCTAGTTCTGAGCAAACAGATTTAATGTGATCATTCCACCACTAGTATAGTCATTTGCTAATGATGCTGCTGCTGCAATTGATTGACACTCCAATATTTTCCTTTGTATTAAAATGATAATAATAATAATAATTTTCACTGTGTTCACTTAAGTTCGCACCATATGGGAAACTTTTTTTATTGTTAATATTACGAAAAAAAAGTTATTCTCCATAAAAACTTCTGCATGGTGAGAAAACTAAAATACAACCATCAGATATTAAATTTTTTCAGTTGTATACGAGGAATGTTAAAAAATATGAATTTTACTCAAGGGCAAAGGACCTTAATTTTTGATAATTTGATAATATCGAGAATTGTTATCAAGAAATTTATTTATAATTGTAAACTAGTATCTTATAAACATTTAACTCATTTGTTATCAAAAATTTGATAATCTTATAGTTTTTCAACTTCTCTATTGCAGCATTTTGTTGATGTTTTAAAATAATTGATGCCCATGACAAAATTATCTATTTTACAATTTAACATGAATAAAGTGCTGAATAATAATTATGCAATAAGTTGTTAACAATAATTACAAAAAATATTACGTAATAGCTTTTCTTCTATCAAACCACCATTGCCTCAACGTACCTTCTCTTTCAATGCAAGTTTCCGTTCTACGACAAAATTTTCTTAACATATCCTTAATCATGTTGAAAGTTATGGTCTGAATGGTGTCCGTAATAACTCTTTCCAAATGTTGGACGTTTGTAAACGGCCCTTGTTTGTATACATTCTCTTATTACTGTTGTAAAAAAAAATAGACAATAGAAAAATGTACAAAATCATCGTTTTAAACATGTTGTGATAGGGCAGTATATTTGAACATAATTTACAATTATAAATAAATTTTCTAGCTCATTTTTTAAACGATCCATCCTGTCAGCCAATCGTGATGAGAAAAAAATTAAAATGGACCAATAGCATCAAAATTACACTGAATATTACCCTCCTGTATGTAAAACCCTATATGAAGCGGGATCTTATAGCGTTAAGATGCCCCTAACTATCGAAAAAATGCCGCTAACTATCGAAAAGATCCCGCTAGCTATCGAAAATGTCTTTGTAGGTCCGTAACTATAGTAGAGTGTTAAAATTGCGCATTATTTGTCATTGTGACATATGCCAAATTTTAAAATTCGTTGAAATGTCGCGATTTGGACAAGATTCTATTCAAGGAAAAGTGACCGCAAGTAAGCCCAAAAATATAATACTTTTATTTCTTCTACTCGAGAAATATTCTACCAAATTACACTCGTCCATCAAAATGAACCTGATTATTTTTTTCGGTTGTCAAAATCCTACATTTTGGTGGTTTTAACCAATAGCAATACATTATTCTAGCCAATCATTCGGTATTAAATGGCTCAATGAATAGCCTTTTTGGTGTGCGTCATCGATTGTGACTTATATCCGGGTTTTCGGCATGTCGTTTATTTTATTTGCTATTTTGACATATAGATAACCTTAAATTTGATAAATAGAATCATGAATGAAATCATCAGGATCGTATTCAGCCAAATCCGAAAAGGCTATGAAATTAATAATTACCAGCTTCTTTTTCCAACTGGAAATACTTGAGAACTTTCAGAATACTGATATTTTTCTGTGTATCTATGCATATTTTTGTATTATTTAAATAAATAAAACAATAAGATTAATATTCACTTTTCATAAATGATAATTGACCGTGAACAACAAAGTACAGGCCTGTCAAGAACTGTCAGTGTGACAGTAGAAAAAGACGTAAGACACAGTGCCGTTTCGAAAGTTACGCCTTCATAGTATTTTAACCTCGCGATTGATAGGTTGCGCTTGCGCGTAATCTAAACATCAACCAATCAAATTTTTGTCAGTCAAAGATTAGGGTTAACGTTTGAAATACATTTAAACGGTTCATTATTGTGATATTTTGATTAGGATTAATCACAGCCTGCCTTTTTTCCATTTCTTCCTACGTAATGTGTTAGAAGGATATTAACAATCGATGACGCACACCAAAAAGGGTATTATTTCAACCATACTGATAATTCTGCTTCCTCATCGATAATACCTACCATGTTTACATTGAAACGTCAAAATTTTACTTTGAATCTGTCATTATTGACAACTAAAAGTGCTTCGAAGATTTTTGAAAAAATGAACACAAACCGATTCAGTGCCATCACCCAAGAGAATATTGAACATTTAATGCAAAATTACTCTCCACAATTGATGAAAAAAATAATCTTCCCAAATACAACACTCACTTTCCAAATTTCATCACATAATTTTTTATTTTCATTACTCAAACTTGTTTATTTGAGGCAAAAACATTCAAACAAACCCAATTTTGATAAAGTCCCTCGCCCTAAAGGACTCGTGATTTTATCAATCGGTTTGTTTTCATATTTTTTTCCAAATAAACAAGTGTTCGTGGAGAAAAAAAAATTATCGATAAAATTTGTAGCACTCGTGGTATTACCTTTGATAATTTTTTCACGCTGTTTGATTGGATCTTCGTTTGAATGAATGCGTAAGGCATTGGGTACCGGACATTCAGTGTAATTTTTATTTGACGTTGAAAATTTGCGTTCAGTTAAACTGATCAATAATAGTTATTTACGTTATTAGTGGGATATGGACATTATTCATGCACGCATGTGAAGTTTGCACGAAGAAGCTGTAGGCCGAGTCGTGTATTCACATAAGTGCGTTAATAATTCCTATCACACGTGTTGCGTACAAAATTTTATCTACAACTGTTAATGAGTATTATTAAGAGTACATATAATGAAATTTAAAAAAACATTTTATTCTACATACTTTCAATAATATCTACTGCAAACATAAGGTACTGTGAAACATATTTTGTGACCATAGCAACAAAAATGAACAATGCTGTGGAAATGAAATAAATTAGTTATGTCATCAAATTGTCAAAGTTGAATAAGCAAAAATCTATAAAAATGGGTTCAAGCGAAGAAAATCTCTTTTAGGAAATTGGAAATTCAGCTTCCAGTGTTATTTAAAATATTTGATTCTTGTTTTAATATTTTTCTAGATTCTTATTACCGCACTAGTGCGGTAATGTGATCAAAAACACCCAAGTACGGTAATATACATCATTATGACAATGAAAATAGTGTCAAATCGTACCCGTTATATAACAGTTGTAGATAAA
>CAJUYG010006257.1:0-12446 GCA_910591675.1 Galerucella calmariensis
AAAAAAAAGAATAAAATATAGATAAGCACTCTGAGAATAGAATTTTATTTTTGACTTGCTATTTTTTTCTTTTTTTTATCGTTTTTGTAGAATTTTTTAAAAACGGTTTACTCAATTTTAAATTGTAAAAAAGAAAAGATGTTAATTTAAGAAAATTAGTGAACACTGACAAAAATCATTGAGTCATTTCAAAGAAATCGTTGACAGTTTTTACGCTCGACTCGCATTGCCGACAGGAAAGTATAAATCTAACCGAAAACGAGATTTAAACTTAGCCACCGAATTAAAATTAAAAGTCACGAAAATAAGAAGTGATGAAAATGTAAAAATCCAAAGAGACTATAAGTATATATCCCTAGACTACAGTATACAGTTATTTGTATAAATGGAAAAAGATACCTTCAATGAGATGATTTGAAATGGTTGAAAACGAACGGTGTGATGTCCAAGGACGTATATAAAGTGGGGGGGTTTGGGGGTTGAAACCTCTTCCATGAAAAATACAATAATGGTACATTATTGTTTTATTAGCATACTGCCTTCGGCGGTGTCTTCAGTGAATGTTTCCTCCTCTAAACCAATCAGATGAAACCCCCCCATCTAAAAGTTGTGACTGGTGATAACTTTTGGCATTACATAAAAAGAAAACCAATAATTGAATTAATTGAAATTGGTTATTATTAAATGTAATTATTTCTATTTTAAAAACAATGCAGTTATTTATTGTTTTATAATTGTCGAATAGTAAATAGACAGGTGAGATCATGAACGTGAGAGTGAGAAGTCAGTTGGAAGCCATAGATTGTCACGTAAAAGGATAGTTGACCTAGGGCAGGTGTATATAATGCTGATGAAGTGTACAAGTTGGCATTTACATCAATAGTTTCACATTAATGGATTCACATTCAATGAAGTTCATTGGCAATAATCTATATTACATTGTAATTGTATTAGTGTAAATTATTTATAACGTTATCCTTTATAACGATAAACTCCCTATAACGTTGAATTGAGCCCAACTTGGTTGGTTTGCGTTAAAACCCACATATTGAAACACTCTTTATAGCGATACGCCATTCTCTATTACGAAGAAATGTGTTCATATTTTTAGACAGTAAATATTTATTATCGGTATTATTGTTTATGTTATGTTATCAGGTAACAAAAGACTTTGAAGCTAGCTTTAAGTTCTAAGGTCTAGCTTTTGTTATCCTTAATTGCCTTGAACACGCGCAGTATGACGCATTGTTTTCTCGGAATGCTCATTCCCTTGAGTTTCGTTATAAAGAGTTTACACTGTATTTATATTATATGACCGGCTTATCTACCGCCCTTGTTAGAAATAGTATTCCCAGCTTAGTTATATAATAAACATTATCCCAGTGAATCATGTAGTTCTCATACGATTATTTGAGCAGCTCCCAAAGGTCCCGGACTTCTTCTACCAGTTCGCGGTGATTCTAACATACAACACGACGGTAAAAAATGTATATTCCAATCGTCCAGGTAGATTATAGATCTGTTTTAGGATCGGTACTTCTTAATGTCCTGAAGAAAATTTAATCTCGAACTCGAAGTGCGCAATTTTTGCGATTCCATTACCACTTTTTGTCATTTTTACGAAATGTGAATCCCATTTTACCAATAACTCTATGGAGGGTGACCCGGCTAATATTTATATTGGTGTCATCTTCATCTAGCTTCCTTTTTAGATTGTCCAAATTAGGAACAAACTGGATTTCATAGAGGGAATATATTTTCCTTCTTATTATATCCTGTTGACAATCCAGACGATGAGATTGAATATTATTACGTTTTTTTCTTCCACTAATTTTTCACTGTACTTTCAATTTCAATTTTACTTGAATTGATTCGTTTATTTGGAATTCTATCACCCACTAATTTACTGTTATTAGTGTTATACTATTTTATAATATAAGGCTATTTATGTTTTGTAACGATTACGGAAAATCAATAGGAAAACCAGTTTTCAAAACTGCCTGAAAAAACTGGACAAGAATATGTCAAAATTAACAAATTTCAATAAATTATCCTAAATATAAGCTTTTTCTACTCCTCCATTATAACACTGGTTTTCATTATGAAACTGGAAAATTGACCAATAGAAATCTAGATTTTTAAATAACCAAGTAGGCAGACCCAATATTTTCTGTAGAATGTCGAGAAAATACCAAAATAAATGTCGAGCACCAGACCAAAAATACTTAATGACCAAGATAAATACATATTTAAACTTATTAATTTTTGTTTACAATAATTTATTACTAATTTTGTATAACAGTAACATACCTATATAGGTACGTTTTATATTAGTATAATGTGGTTCCGTAGGGTGGTTCGAGACCCGGTTTGTGCATTTTTTTTATATTTTCATTTCAAATCAAATTTCTTTTTCGTAGAAAAAATAGTGTATGCAAGTTTCATGTAATGGTTATTAATACACTCGCATTAACCATTCGAAACTCGCCTTTGGCTCGTTTCGTATCCCAGTGACACCTTTGTTAAGGATTCTTGTATAATAAATAAAATATAATTGTAGAAATATGAAATATAAAATATTTATAATATAATGGTGTGTTTTAATTTTGCCAACACCCTTTAACCGTTAGGTGTCGGGTTTACATTTAATTTTAATTTTCATATTTAAACGTTTTCCATGCTCTTCTGTCTTTTGCTAATATAGCTGCTTCTTTCCATGTCTTCCCTCTTTGTTGTATTATGTTACCCACCTCTTTATTCCATGTTTTCCTGGGTCTTTCCCTTTGTCTTTTTAGCTGTGTTTTTGCTTCGTATATTCTTCTTACTTGTCTGCTATTACTCATTCGTTCTATATGTCCCCACCAACTTAATTGTCGTTGTTCAATAAATTTCAAGATTGGTTCAACCCCCAACTCTTCTCTTATACTTGTATTCCGAACTCTGTCCCTCCTTGGTATTAAAAACTTCAATTTTCGTTTGTTTAGAGATTTCTTTTTTATTGATAAATTTTTGGTTCATTGCATAATATAATTTTATTGTTCTATCTATTCTCTCATTTATTTCAATATCTTGTTTTCCATTTTGTGCTAAAGTTACTCCTAAGTATTTAAATTCTTTTACTTGTTCTATTGATGGAATATTGTCTAGTTTGATTTTAGTTTCAATATTTTGATCTCCTATTATCAATATTTTGGTTTTATGTATATTTATTCTCATTCCTCCTTTTTCCAGTGCTTCTTTCCATATATTTAAGTTTTCTTGTAGTTGTCTCTCGTTTCCTGCCACTAATACCACATCATCAGCACTCCTTCAGATATTACCACTCTTTCTAAATTTTTATAGCCCACAAACATGGCTTTCGTTTTTCTTTCACATTTCTTTATTATAGTATCCATGTGTACATTAAATAGGGTTGGATTTAGTCCTCCACCTTGCCTTAATCCCGTCTCTGAATCCATCTGATTTTTTATTATTTTTTATTACATAGTTAGTATTTGTTTTATGCATCTTTCTTTCAGGCCTCTTCATACATTTGTTCTAGGGATTGTGTCGAATGCTTTTTCCAGATCTACGAAAACTAGATATATATTTTTATTTTGTGGTTGTCTTCTTTCAATTATTTGTTTGATTGTGAAAATATGATCTTGAGTGCTTCTCCCAGGTCTAAATCCACTCAGTGGCTCCCATATATTTAGCATTGTAAATCACCGATTGAGATTCCCACATGAAGTCACACGCTGTCGGCTACATGCGCAAGAAAATACTGTGAGGGAGTGTATCGTGCGCTAGAAGCAAAATTTCTGTCGACATTACATTCATTTACAAATATTTCAAGACCCAATTCTTCTTTTATTTCAAGTGAAAATAAGATTTTTGTATATTTTACCAATAATAAATAATGTGATATACAAAATTCATTAAATTCATAAATCAATATCATTATTCTTTGATGCGATAATAATTGAGTTATTGCATTTTTACCTTACGATTTGTTTGTAAATTATAACAGTTCAACAGCTTAACCTCGATCGCACTCATCGCTTAATCAAGTTCATGTGTAGAAATGATATAACCAGTTCAAATTTGGCTTCTTCGTGGATCAACCATTTCTTTCTCGGTATTCAATGCTTTCTCTCGGGTCAGTCGTCGTACCAGCCGTAAAGATGTGCAAGTAAATTAAGAATTTATTGCGAAGTACGGTTAGCGAGTCGCGCCGGGAATCTCGGTGAATTAAAAACTACAATTTTTTGTTTTTCGATTAAAGATTTTTTTTGGACACTGTGTAGTTATTAGAGAGTGCATCAGATTGATGATTTCTGTCTTGTGAGGAGTACTATGCTAGGTGTATTAATATAACATTGTAAGTGTATTTATTTAAATGATTGTAGTTTTAAACTTTAAGGAACAATAATTTAATTTCAAATAAATTTTTGATGATTTTTATGAAAAAAACAGAGTAAGTTTTAAATATGAAAAATAGGGTGACCCATTTTAAATAACAAAGCTCATTATATTTCCAGGAAACTGTAAGGTCTGATAACATTTTAAATGCTACCATGAGACCGATCATGTATAACACAACCTTTGCAAACCAAAACTTTTGCTAGTAGTTTCCGTAATATTTGAGACATTCTAATTCTGTGAAATTTTAGCAAAATTGAAAGAATTCTTTCCTTAATTGGTGGATTTTACTTAAACTTAAATCCTTGAAGCATGGTGAACTTTTAAATTGTAGTTAAAATGTCCTAGATGATTTTTTACCGGCTAACGATTGTATCTCAGACAATATTTTTCAACAAAATCGGCCAATAGAACCAATTGGATAATATTTTTCAGTTCTCTAATTTTACTGCTAAGCAAAATTTTAAAAATAATGTAAACAATTCTTCAAAAGTTTGAACTACCACGTTTTTCTCGATATTTCAAAATAACTGCTAGGAGAGAAAGGGGATGTCAATTTAATAAAATTATTATAACTTCAATACCTTTTAATGGACTTTAAGAAACTTAATGGTTTAAAAGGGACTGAAGCATTTGGTAAAATATTATTAGTTCAGTCGGTTAGCCAAAAAACTGTCAAAACATAAATGTAAGAGCAGTAAGCGAGATTTTTTATGGAGTCCCTCAAAAATATCAAACAACCAAAAATGGGCCTATTTTTCGATGTGATCTCGAATTTTTCCCGAAAAGTATTGAGTTTATCGTGCATATGTATAAAACAAAATTATAGAGCGTGAAATTTGCTATAAAACTCCGTGTTTCAAAATGTGAAAATTCCATTCCCTGCAGCCACAGCGGATGAATAAGTAAAAAAAATTGAAAAAACAGCTGTTTTTCGGACGCAAAATACTAATACAATTTATAAAGCAATGTGAATCATTGTTTTTTCTCATGAAACGTTATTTATTCACGAACTGAATGCAACAAACACGGTTGCGATATATTATTTAATTGCTTAGTAATGTAATTGTTAATAAACATTAGGAAAAAAAAATGGACATTGTTAGAATAAAAACATAGCCACAAAATTCTTTTTAAATTCACAATAATATTTTACACATACTAGAAGGTTACAGCTATCATATGCAATGTTTTAATCAACAATTTTTTCGGCTCAACTGACTCAGACGTTAGTTTAAAAAATTGAAGAAATTCAGGAGCAGTCGTACAGTGGGTACCTTCACATACAGGAATAGAGGGAAATGAGCGAGCTGATGCAGCAGCCAAAACTGCAATTCAGAATCCTAGTGCCATCGAAGTCACGAGAGCTATGATGACAGACATGAAAATATTTATCAAGACATCGGTTAATAACGCTTGGCAACACCAGTGGTCTCAATCTAACGATAAACTTAGGGACGTGAAAAGAACAGTTAAACCGTGGAAGGCCGTTCCAGAAACCAGGAAAGAACAAGTTATTCTGACCCGTCTAAGAATAGGTCACACCCGATTTTCCCATGAACACTTAATGACTAAATCTGAACAACCCCGCTGTACAGTGTGTCAATGCCCTTTAACGGTCAGGCATGTATTAATAGATTGTCCGCAGTATTCACAGCAAAGAATTGCATTTAACACTCCACCTACTATGTATCACTTGCTAGGAGAAGAGTACAATATGGAAAACTTGGTAGCTTATCTACGTGCTATTCAGTATCTACACAAAGTTTAATTTATTACCAAAATTGTTTTTTTTATATATATCTTTACTGTAGTAGTACTTAATATTTAAATATCTATTGTTCATTTGGTAGCGCTAATAACCTAAAGGGTTGATGCGCTTTATTTTTCTTGAATAAAAAAAAAAAAAAAAAAATTGAAGAACGTGTCGCGGGACACACGGTAAGAACTTTAGTTCCTTTTAAGCAATAATAAAATTTTTTGAATCAATAAATAAATACACATATACAGGGTGTCCCAAAATTGACGCCCGTCCTTTCAGAATATGAATCGGGGGGCTAAAACGAATTAAAACGTAAGAATAAAAAAATTGCCTTATGTCCATGGTTACAGAGTTATTGACAAAAAACAAAGATCTAACATTCAATGTTTAGACTTAATTAAAAACGAATATTTGTTACAAAACAAGAAATTAATTCATAAAAGGTGTTCAAACAAATCGCCTCCTAAATCTAATGGATTTAGATCTGGAGATCTAGGAGGCCATAGTACGGGTCCACCTCTTCCAATCCAACAGTCGGGGAATGTTTGATTTAGTAATGTTCTCACTTGTCTACCATAATGTACAGGAGCACCATCATGTTGGAACCAACAATTCAATCTAGTTGCTAATGGCACTTAATCGAGAAATGGCAGTGGTTAATTGTCGTTTAAAAAATAGAAATACGATGCTGAATTAAGTCGGTTAGGTAACATATTTGGGCCGATCACATTATTATTTAATAATCCAGCCCAAATGTTTACTGACCATCGTCTTTGGTGACATCTTTTACGTATTAAATAAGGGTTTTCATCTCTCTACTCGTGCAAATTATAAGTATTTATAATCCCTGTCTGGGTAAATGTAGACTCATCAGTAAACATAATATTTTCTATAAAATGTGGATCATTGTTTACGTTATCCAATAACCATATACAAAAATTAATCCGAAGCTCCCTATCTCCTCCATTTAAAACTTGAACTTTTTTAAGCCTAAATGGATATAGGTGAATATCTTTATAGCTGAGTACACATGACTAAAAGTCAAGAAAACATTTTTGTATTCTGTGTAAAATTTTTTATTATAAAATTGCAAAGCGCTTTCGGCGGTTAAGCCATCATCAGTGCCATACCTGCAAGTAAGCAACAATCGTTGTAAAATTTTTTTCAAGAAACATTAGAAAAGAATTACTTACTCGTCAGATATGTAACAAGAAACTTAGTTAAATGTCTACAACACATTAACGTCACTACATTAAATTTAAAATTCTTTTAAAAAATTTGATTATCCCCTGTTTGGGGTTAAAATGTATTCACATTATGAACTTTATTACATTATTAATATGACAAAAGTTGACAGAACTAATAATAAACATTTAACATTACCATAGCAACCTATGCTACTCATTTGTTTTTAGCTGACTTCGTTTTTAATAAAGTGTAAACATTGAATGTTAGATCTCTGTTTTTTGTCAATAACTCTGTAACCATGGACATAACGCAATTTTTTATTCTTACGTTTTAATTCGTTTTAGCCCCCCCTATTCATATTCTGAAAGGACGGGCGTCAATTTTGAGACACCCTGTATTAATATAAGAATTTATTTTACTCTGGATGAAACTTCATTTAACAAAAATATACAGTAGTATTAATTATAAAAATCTTATCATTAAGTTGATTGGCACAAAGTACATAATAATATTAGGTATTCTGTTAACTGTAATTAATAATACAATGTATGCTGACAATCAACATTTTGCGCCAAAAGACTAGATCTGAGACTGAGGAGAGAGCGCGAGAACCCACGCGCTCAAGGCACAAAACGTAACAACGTAACGTAACGGTCAGATATTTTGCATCGCGACCTCCCTCGCTCCAAGTAACGTAGCGGTCAGACCAACCTAACATAAAGAACTTAGTTCTAAAAAGTTGTTCAAATTTCACCTTAATAACAATTGAGATATCTGTGCGGTTTTTCATTTTAATTGAAATCTAAAAGTACCCACCTAAAGGACTTGGAAAAACAAAACTTTTGGCGTTTTGTACGCTCAATTCGGACCATTTAATCCCGAGTTATTAAATCCCAAACTTGATCAACGATTCTCGGCAAACGATCAACAAGCTAAAGAAAAAGAAAATACTGATCCGGTATTCTAAGGACACAATACTTGTAAAAAAGATGGATGGCCAAGTTCGCCTCTGCAATTTTTCTTCGACACGCTCTTAAAGAAACCCCTAGCACTTACAGTGAATTAGATTCTTATCTTTTAAGAATTCATAATATAAGGATTATTAGTTCAAACTTTTACACATCATATCCCATTTTTCAAGTTTTTCTTGGGTAGGTGATTGTTGTCGGTAGAATGTAGCAGCACCCTGTAGAATGAAAGTTTTTTTTTCATATATAAGAACATTAGACAAATTAAGTCATATTATTTATAATTTTATCTGTACCGCTTGTGGAAATAATAACAGCGATCGGCCATATCTTGGAATCGGAGTGTGGTACATTTTTGAAAGAAAAAAATTCATAAGTAAAGTAGCCTCCAGAAAATATTTAAGACTAAAATAAGAAATGGGGAGAAGCGGAAACAATGGTAAAACGCCTATGCTTAATGGATCTAGATTAGACAGCATCTTCAACTGCGTAAAACCGACTGGAACTACCTGAGTTTGAGGTCATCAAAGGTCAAACATTGTCAAAAATGCAACTCATTGGGCTCTCTGTATATGTAGAGTGAGGAGGGAGAGTGTAGGCTCACAGAACTTAGGCCACATGTGACCCATTGTACATCCTCCCGAGGAGTAGTCCTCCTAGGTCATCGTCCATCCTGTCCTCACCAGGAAGGTGGACAGGTCACTAAGAGACATCTCCTTTATATCGGCAGGTGTAGGCCAAGACTCACCGAACACACACTCTCTCATCAACGATAACTCCGGACACTCGAATAAGACATGTCTGACAGTTTCATCTTCCTGCTCACTCATCCTCCTCATCCCATCTTTTAAGGGATTGAGCATGGGTGTAACGTTTGGCTAGTTCCGCAATTGTTGAAGTCGTTAGGCCGTAGGTGTCACTGGGACCTAATTTTTTTTAGTCCAGCCGCTTCCCAAGCTAAGGAATCGGCAATGCGATTTCTTTTAATTCTGTCGTGCTCTTTAACCCACCACAGGATAATATTGTTATCTGCCGCGAGGCGTTAGCTAAATCTTGGTGGCACTCTAGTACTAGCCCCGATATAACACGTTGTCTGTTCAAGGCTAATAGGGATTGTCTATTGGGTGCGCTCAGCGGGGCAATCTGCGGCTAAGCGCATAGCTGTCAGATAGCGGTGAAATGTAACCTAACTTTCTAGTAATATTCTTCCAGTTTCATTTTACAGAATAATTTCATTAGTTACTGTCATCCTGTTCATTTCTATTATTATTGTTTATTACCTAAAGGCCGATTTATGCAACGTGCATTATAATTACATTTTCATTGCATTATAACTACACTTAAATTTCATTATCACTGCCTAATCAAACCAGTTCATGGAACGAATTAATTATGAACTGACAAGACTGGCAATTGATAAACGTCATATTATTTGAATCGTTTGTGGTTGTGCTAGAAGGTCAGTTATTTGCAATTATGTATTTGGTTCTCTCTGAGGTTCTCTCAGCAAAAACGTGTTGGAATATATCAGTTTCACTACTTTTGAAAGTATTAGTGGCTGCTCGAAATAGAAGGAGACCTCGGAATGACAGCTGTAACATTTTTGGCGCATGCGATTTTATGGCTTTTACCATAGACATAGACATTATATTATATTTCTTTACGGTTTTCACTAAAAATATAATGTAATTTATAGTTTGTAACATGTCTATCGACCTGTTCCGATTTGACGAAATAATTTCGATTTTACCGCTTGCCGTCATAGTAACCACTTCCAATATAGTTCTGTGATCTAAATTTCTCTTATCGTTGACCGTTACGACAATTGACATATGATGTCAACGCTCGATTCTAGGAGGTGGTTTTCACTTTTTTCCGTTACCGACCCTTGAGTAGCAAGGACGTATCTTTCTACAGTCTCTTAAATTTAACTGTTTTACCTTAAATTGCTGTGGTAAGCACAGCTGCTAGGTTACACCTGCAAAATACCGTTGCTGCCAGGTTACCTGCAAAATACCGTTACTGCCAGGATACCCCTGCCAGGTTACCGCCAGTTCCACTTCAACTTTAGAACCTTTCTACTTCAACTTCAGGACCATTCCACTTCAACTTCAGGACCTTTCCGCTTCAACTTCAGGACCTTTCCGCTTCAACTTCAGGACTTCTCCACTTCAACTTCAGGACATACCTAAGCTAAGTACCTTACAGAAGTACAGGTTAATTTTTTGCACTTTCCTTCATGTTACCTCCTGAGGCGGAATAAATTTAATATTTAAACTTCTTTTTTTTATTTCTTCTATACCCGGCTGTAAGAGCTGTAGGCACTGTGTCCGGGTTTACGTGAGTTTGTAACTTTTTAATTTTTTTTTAACTTTAAGTAAATTCTACAAGGTGTTTCTACCTTTCTCACCTTAGTTTTTTTCTTAACATTAAATTATCTTTTTTCGCCGACGTCTAAAAAGGTAGTGGCGCCCTATGTTCTTATAGTCTGTCAACCCTCTGGCATACCGAGTGTGGCATCAACATGGAGTCGATCCACCCTTGAGAGAGTCTCTAGCCGGGATCTGTCTCTTAAGGAGAGAACGAGTGTTACAAGTTGAAAGTAGAACAACTTCTTAATGCAATAGAATCGAAACTCAATAATGTGGTTGCATGAACATCATATAGGAAACTACAGTAATTAACTTTTTCTAATATAAATGTAGTTATAATATGATGAAAATATAATGATAATGAATGTTGCATGAATGCGCCTTAAAAATAGAACGTAGGCTCAACATGGGCTTAACCCAACAAAGAATAAATTTTCTGTCATTTGTGACAGAAATGAGTGAACAATGCGCAAATAATTACCTCTGCGTTTGATACTCAACAGTTGTGAGTCAGTATCCCGCCTGAACGCATCTGCTGAGTCACCAATACAACCGTTGTGCCTGTTTAAATGCGCCCAAAAATGCAGGCTTTATTTTAATTCACGTATTGTCGTATGCTTAGACGTATTCAGTAGTCTACGTTGTCATTTGAAATAAATACCAACTTACTAAAGTAAATTTACCAATCAATCTTTATATTTTGACAAACATGTCAGTTTAAAATAGTTTAAGTGAAAATAGCCTGAAATAGTTTTAAAAAATTTCAAGTGACAAAAAATAATTTAAAATCAACTAATGTCTGTAACGCTATCGGATAAATCAAATAATATGTGTTACTACAACAGACCTATTACAACTATAGGAGATTCGGAAATTAAACACAAATATTTTTTCGGTCCTTGTTGTCGATGCGGTGGAAATCACATTCAAGATCGAATACCTTCAAGTGTATTTCACAGTAATTGTCAACATCAAAAATTAAATAACGTTTCCACCTCTAATGTGCCCCAAAATGTTCCTATGATGAAATTTTTCGAATTTATTTGTGATCAGCTTCCCGCTGAATCATATCGATGCCCAGCTTTAGATGAAACAGATAAAACTTCGAGACTGGACCAATCCTCGGGTAATTTTCTTAAAAGGAATGGATTGAATGAATCGGATCATAGAATTGCAGATTGGTTGAGAAGCTGCGAAGGTATTAAATACATAAATTGTTGTTGTACGAATAATAATAATAACACTGAAGAAAGTATTACTCAGACTCAAGATAACCCGATTAATATTGAAGAATCTACATTCAGCTTTGCACAAACTGGTACACAAGAAAGTAGTACCAACACCCAAATCTGTACTACAAACTCTCAAGGTACGCAAAGCGATAATCTTCTTCTCGACTATTGGACACCCAGCGCGCAATGTCGACCTATATCGAGGTACTATTGCAATAAAAGAGATCAACAAGTTATGGTTGTTCCTAAGACGAAATGCAAGGAAGTACTTGTCAAGTTACCGTTATTGGAAAACGAATTTAAATGTGATAAATATAAAAACCTGAAATTTAAAAAGCAACCTAGAATTTGTCTGTTTTGTAATCCCTCTAAAGTTGATAAATGTTTATAAACCAAAGATATGTTGTGACTTTAGAAACAAAAAATATGTTTCTCTATCTGAATTTTTTTTATTCGATAACAAAAGTGGGGTCCGATGCTCGGAATTTCGGGAAAATGTTGTATTTATTGGAGAGCCCTACGG
>CAJUYG010006258.1:0-12446 GCA_910591675.1 Galerucella calmariensis
ATACACCAGAATCGTTAGAGCACATTCTATTCAAATGCCCAATTCATAGTTCTCTTAGACAAAACAGATTTTTTTATGGTGTGGATGGTATTGATGGTCTAGTGCACTATTTAAACGTCAATAATGACAATCCCCCCGAGCTCTCTACTCTAGCCAATATTGTCATTGATATATTAAAGTTAAGAGCTTTTGCATGCGGAGAATAGATAATCACAAAATATATTATATACTAACCTAATTTATGTACCGAACCCTTGTGAAAAGATGTATCTTATGCACAATAAAAACTATCTATCTATCTATCTATTCAAATTATTCATTAAATGCAATGGATAACCGTTGGATATGGCTATTGGTTTGATTTCAATAATTTTTTCATCAAAATTATATTTGTTCATAGCAACTGTGAATGCTCTGTGTATCATTGAATCATACGCTGCTTATTCATTTGACATGGTATGATTGGAATTATATGGTTTAGTTTCGAATACTATATGTACCAACCAGATATGGATCAGGGAATCATGCATATGAAATCCAAGCTATCTCTAGAGAAAATAGAAGACAGCATAACGGTTGCAAATGCTTTGATAAGGATAGTGACAGCTTGCAAAAAAAGTATGATAGAAACAATAGTAAACTGTTTTTCAAAGGTTGGATTCAAGAAAGCTGGAGACACAACTGACGACAACCGAAAATAATTTTATCTACAACTGTCATGTAACGGGTACGATTTGACACTATTTTCAGTGATATAATGACGTATATTACCGCACTAGTGCGATAATAAGAATCAGGAAAAATATTAATACCGAAATAATAGTTATTTACGTAATTAGTGGGGTATGGACATCATTAACGCACGCATGTGAAGTTTGCACGACGAGGCCGTACGTGTTACGTACAAAATTTTAATTACAACTGTTTATTAGTATCATTAACAGTACCAATATCATAAAATTTAAAAAAAAATTCAATCCAACGTATTTTAAATAATATTGCTATGAATGAAAGACGCCTTCCCTTTCTATGTTTCAAACGTCAATTCCAACTTATGAATGAATCGGGCAATTCGAAGTTTAATTGGTTGGCACAAGTCAAACAACTCTTCATTATAACCGACTCTCTTGAAAAATGGGATAATTTGAATAGTAATTTGTTGGAAAAAAATAAAAAGATTATATTTAAGAAGTACTATGAAAAATTGCATGCTGATGATATTTTACTGATGCAGCGTTGTTCCTTTTTGTCTTTATATTCATCATTCACTATAACTAAGC
Source organism: Galerucella calmariensis (assembly GCA_910591675.1). Lineage (NCBI taxonomy): Eukaryota > Metazoa > Arthropoda > Insecta > Coleoptera > Chrysomelidae > Galerucella > Galerucella calmariensis. The sequence goes on from CAJUYG010006258.1 coordinate 1,281, forward strand.
AGCCAAGTAATTATTTATTGTTAAAATTACCCATACAGATCACCCGTACAATTGCCCAGCTACGACTGAGTAATAAACACAGGTTACGTTTCACGTACAGAGCGATGTCGTACACAGTTGATCCAAATCAGGTATCTACTGCCTGTAATCACTTAGTAAATGAAACCTTATCCCATTTACTATTTGACTGTCCAATATATACGACTATGAAACCGAAGCTTGACTGTTACTTGAGCCTGGATTTCTTTATTAATGCCCTTGATAATTTAAACACATTGAATGCTAAAATTATCTCCAGTTACATTTGGAATATATTAAAATTGAGATCATTTATCATTAACGAATAATTAAGCTGTATATTGGTTTCAATTTGTTTTGTTTAATATCCTTCGTTTTTTTTATCTCTCTTCACCTATATTTGTTGTATACTATAATTGTTTTTTTTTTGTTACTCAGATTTCTTGCTGTAAACTATTTTGTTTTAAGAGCAATAAAAGTATTATTATTATTTTTATTATTAATATTGACTGCAAAAATAATATACTGTGTATCATATTTTGTGACCATAGCAACAAAGACTAACAAAGCTGTGGGAATAAAATAAATTAGTTATGTCATCAAATTGTCAAAGTTGAATGAACAAAAATCTATAAAAATAAGTTCAAGCGAAGACAATCTTCTTTCGGAAATTGAAAATGCAGCTTCCAGTGTAAATTTAAATATTCAATTCTGATATCAATATTTTTCTAAATTTTTATTATCGCACTAGTGCGTAATGTATTCAAAAACGCACTAGTGCGGTAATATACGTCATTATGACATTGAAAATAGTGTCAAATCGTACCCGTTATATGACAGTTGTAGATAAAATATTCAAAATAACACGGGAAGCTGCATTTTCAATATCCGAAAGGAGATTGTCTTCGCTTGAGCTTATTTTTATAGATTTTTGTCCATACAGCTTTGACAATTTGATGACATAACTAATTTATTTTGTTTCCACAGCTTTGTTTGTCTTTGCTGTTATGGTCATAAAATATGATCTACAGTACCTCATGTTGGCAGTAAATATTTATAAGAATACGGTGGATTGAAGTTCTTTTTTCAACAAAACTTTATGATCTACTGTTAATGATACTAGTAAACAATTTTGTACGTAATACGTGGGATAGGAATTATTAACGCACTTATGTGATCACGCAAACTTCACATGCGTGCGTTGATCATGTCCATATCCCACTAATCAAGTAAATAACTATTACCGACGTATTAACTTTAATACCAACTAAAAATTGTTTTGACTGCAAGGGATATTCCTCTATAGATTAAGCTAAAGATTCCGATTTGTTCATTTCCAAATGTATTGAGGACCTCGTTTCAAACAATGATGAACAATTTGACGATGCTTACATCAAAATATCAGAGATTTTGATAAATTCTGGACATAAATTATCCAAAAACAAACAGGGGAATATAAAGCGAACAGCAATATTGGACTTTCGTGAAAAATAATCAGCATCACATAATATGTACATGAATTTCATATTTTTTTCACTTGAATGTTACAGTAGATGGCACTTTCATGATTCTTATCATGTGTGGAAATGCTTATTGTTCTTAATTTCAAATTTCCAAACTCACTGTGAGAAAGATTAAATTTTCTATTTTGACACCGGGTATCTTGAAGGCTATTACTAAACCGGTTTGAGGAATTTTCACTAACCTGAATTCGTAAGGCATCAATCTAAATTCTTTCATATAAATATCAATATCGGACACCACCCAATAACGAACATACAGAAAAATCCTCTCTGCTGTCTGCTGTCTGCAATCCTTCAGAGTCTACTTTAAAGTCTAATTCAGCTAACTGGCCAGACAATTATTGATCTGTGATTTCCTCACGTTCCGTCAATGATACTGAAGGATATTTGAAGCCTTCTACTAGTATGGACGGATAACTTGAGGTTTTGAGCAGAGCCTGGATGCCAGTGAATATTCTATATAATATTAAAATGAAGACGTAGACTTAAGGTTGGCGGTTTGTGTTGGGTGTTTTTCCAGTTGGATCAATGTGTTCTTAAACATTGTTCATATACCTCCATATTTCAGCTGAAGGATCGCTATCATTGCTTCCGTCCCTACACAAAACTCCAGTGGATATAATATTAGTAATTCTTTCCTACTTCTTTTCTCTGCGATTATATAGATGCTTCCTAGATTTGAAAAAGAAACACAGACAAACAAAAAACATATACTGCCTGTTTCAAGACTATAGCTTATAATATATCCATATGTATACTTTGTGAAAATTTGCATGGATAGAGAACAAGCTATGGAGAATATTTTCACATCCATTTCACTTTCAGTAACAGTTACAAAAAGTGAACGACAACTCTGTCAGCTATATCTTAAGTTTATACTTATTAAGATATAAGTTTTTTTAATGCGAAATTGACAGATGCAGATCTAGGCAGTGTCATTTATTTTTTCATTGACTAGCTATATGGGTGGATCTGGATATCTTGTAGCAAATGAAACGCATGTTCTAGTAACAGCTCTGTCACATATACCATGTATTGGAAGTAAATTCAGGTAATCCCCATTGTATAACTCCAAGTGAGCCATTTCTATCACAGTACGATGCAACTGACTTCGAATAAGGAAAATAGGGATGACCAATAATTTCCAAAAACAGCATAATCGTGATCTTCATGCCTATAAACAACCATATTATGTAATTATGAATATATTTTATTTGTTTTCCAATATGAATAATGTCAGAGTGTGGAGACATAACGAAAATAGTGCGGACATTTTTATAATACTGATTTTTTAAAATCTCACATCGCCGGCACTGCTTGAAATTCAGAAGTCACATTATCATAACTTACGTCACGGGTTTTCATTGAATACAGTCCTAATCAAAATAGTAGGTGGCAAATATGTGTGTGGAAATGACGTAGCAAAAGTAACGTTTCTTTGAAAACTTGATATTGCATTGCAGTTGACAGGATCAGAGATAGAAATTCTGTTGTGAAGTACACAGAACTCTTATAGTAGGCATGTTTACTTACGTATGAATTATTTGTTGGTATAGGTAGCGAGTAAACAGCTTCCATAAAAATGAAAATAATGTGATATACTAAAATAGTTTCAAATATTACAGTTATAATAAATGTTTTGATAATAATAATAATACAAACAAGTTGGATTATCAATTTGAAATATAAAGATTACTTTCAACCTTAAAAAATGTGCTTATCTGTCCAAAAATATTTGAACAAAGTATTCGGTGCTGGAAATCTCTAATGCATATAATGTAACAGGATATATTCATTTTTGTATAAATCCAACCTGAAATAAGCATTAATATAGTATACAGCGTCGTATGAATTTCAGTCACGGAATAACATTTTTTGAGATACACATTAAGTGCTAATGGAGATGAAATTCTCATTTGCGTTGCAGTAACAAACGTATAAATATCCTACAGAACTTTGTTAGTTTCTCCATTTTTTTGCAGCACAAAATTCTTGAAAACATACTCTCCATTGTAATTGAATTGGTGACAATGTTTCTATTTCTTATTGTTTGTTATTTTAGGGTAAACCATAATGTGCATTTTATATTTCTCAAGCATGCTGAGACCAGTGTCTTTAGTGGATTATTAAGAAACTGACAGTCGAAAGTTACTCCATTCCCAAATGAAAAGACTAGTTCAACTTATCACCCCTTCTCCAAATTATCATTGGAAAAATCATCTCTTGGTCACACTATCCTCAGAAGTTTACATCCACATTAGGTTGGGTCAGGTTCTATGTGAGTGGGGCCTTCTCGCCACCTCCACTGTGACCTTTGTTAGGTCCATTGTGGCTCACCCATAGGGATTACAATTCACCCCACAAGCCAGTGCTTCTGACGAAGTCCATGGTTGTATTTGGTGATACTTTTTTGAAGTCGTTCAGCTCTAAAGTATTAAAGCCGAATATATTATACCCTACCCTAGCAAAGACTGGGCCTAAGCATAGCATGTGCTCCGCAGTTTCGTCCTCCAAATTACAGAACCGACAGTCCGACACCGAGAGGAGAGTTATTTATAGATAAATAAACTGATTTTTTAGATCCCCCTTTGTTTAATACTAACATTGTTTATTCAATATTAAGAAGCCATATTAACGTTAAAAGATTGGGAAATGTTGAAATAAAAAAAATGATTCATTCGAGTGTAATTTCTTTAATGTGAAAAAATTTGTTCTTCTCCATACACACCTTTATACAATTGTTTTTCAGAAACTATCAAAGTTTACGGAGCACTATATTAATATTTTGTCATAAAATATAACGATGCTATTTGGGTAAAAATTGTTTTCCTTACCCAGAAAAAAACCTAACATCTTGAATAATATTCCATCACCTTAGAACAACAAATTGAATTTTCATAGTTAATCATTTGAAAGTTTTGACAGAGATTTACAGTTTTTAAATAAGCCTATAGAATATTAGCCTCAAATAACATCTACTTCATACCAAAAAAATAAGTATTTGAGTATATTTGTACATTTATTGTTACAAAAAAAACTTCTTTACTCCAAATCTCATATTTCTCCACCCGTAAGAAATCACATTAGCCCACAAATTATGTGGCAATTAATATAAAGAACTGTCACCCCACCCTGCCCTATTATTCAGAATCGTACCGGTCGTTTGGAGTGAGTCAGTGAAATTCATAGATAAAGGATATATTATGTGAAATTAGATGAGTTTGTGCAATTTTACCGATTATTGTAAAGCTTGTGGTTGAAGTGCTCTGGACAAAAATAAGTCTAATAATATAGAAATGAATGAATTGTTAAACACATGCATGGCGATTCCAGAAATTTTGAAATCTCTTTGAAGGTAAGGAAATAAATGTTAGGTTATATTCAAGTAGGTAGAAGTAGCAAGCAAGCGAAATGTACTTCAAACATACACATTTGTCAAATAAACCTGTCAGATCTAGGTACTCCAAAAAACTACTATGCATGGGAAAAGCATTAATGAACACACTTACGCTTAGACAAAGGGCTATGTTTCAGATCATGAAGGTATGTTTAATTTTGAAAATGTATGCTTTCCTATTTTAAAAATGTATAGTTTTCATTTTAATAGATCAAAATTTTCAGCAACAAGTCTTTTATTCCTACCCTACATTCCTACTAAACAATTTCATGCATAAAAAGAGAAGACAATTAATTATTATTAAATTAAGACATGTTTGTCATAAAAATAATGTCATTTTAATCCGTGTCAAGACTAACCATCAACGCAATATATTGTTCATAAAAATTATGGTTCGGTTATTATGAATATGTTTAATTTTAGTGAAAATTGATAGTTTTCTTGAAAAACATTCGTTTCCAGCAAATAAATATAATTTGCTGGGACGATACATTTTTTACAAATAAAAAACATATCGTTAACCCAAACAATATATTTTTTATGGTAAAGAAATATATTTTACCGAGACTATACATTATTTTATGATAAAGAAATGTCATTCTGCCATAGAATAATATATCTAGTGATAAAACAATATAGTTAGCCCGCAAAAATAAGTATTTGTTATTGGAAAACTACTTTATTCAATTTCAATGCTTTCAAAGGTTAATATAACTATTTTGTAATTGTTCCTTAATAAATAATGTTCGAGACACACATGATACATTTTCACAAGAATAAATTTAATATAATTTTCGATAGATAATTCATTTCATGAATGACAATGAATATGGTTTCATTTATAGGTAATAGGTTCGTTCCAACCACCAGTAATTTACAGTAATATTACTAATACACATGCGCAGTTGAAAAAAATCGTTCCAACCACCTGAAGTTACTGGTTCGGAACTCTCGATTACTATCAGTTCTCTGTTCCATCCCGTTTGTGGACCAGTAAAATACCGTTCAAACGATTCTTGCTTGATAGCGAGTATCGACAGTTCTGAAATTAAGAAACATGCGCAATTGCAACATTTTCATTTTAAACTGTCAAATTTGTTTTTTATGGAATGTGTAAATGGAATATGAAAGTGAGTTTTTAGTTTTTGAACTGTTTTGAAAATAGTGTGCACCGTTTCTTACTGACTGTTTCTTTGTGTAGTCGTTGATAAATTAAAAAAGGGAAGAATGGAATCCGAAACCACTTTATATTCTGCTAAAGTGATTCTACTTATGATATAATTGAAAAATGGTTGAAATAGAACATACATATAATTTTGCCATTTATCTACATAATTATTAAGGTTACAAATACTTCTATTATTGTGATATTTTGATATAGGTGATATTATTAGTATTAAGTTTTACTAATTGAATATTTAGGTTGAAAGTGTCCATTTTGGTTTTTATAAGTTGGTTGTATTTATTTCTATGTATTTTCAAACCTGAAGGCTTTATAATTACAAATAAAATGTCTTGTTTTTATACTTTCATTATCTGATTGATGTTAATGCAATATATTCTCAATGATATTAAAATCAATTGTTCATGGCAAAGTATTTACAGCAGCATCCCTAATAAAATAACTACTATAATAAACTAGTTCAAAATACGTTCCAACCGTTTGGTAAGAGATTACCAGTCATTTTATTCATTTCTCTGACGCATGCGCATTAAATAGTTCTATTACTGGTTACGTACGATAACAGAATTGCTGGTTGGAACGAACCTAATATTACTTCCCGAACTTGAAACAAATCCTTTCTTAACGACAAATTAAATATTACTCAGGCCATATGGAAAATCATATTTATTTGACATAATAAGATTTTAATTGTCACAAATAAATATTTTTCTCGGTGTAGGTGTGAACCAGACTCATCTTATTTAGGTGGTGATTTAGTCGACAATGTCCTGTAAGCATTCCCGTCAGAATCCGTAGGTTTGTTTTACTCCATTCCAGGATCTGCCTATTTTTTGTACTCGAAGAGTAGTGTATGCCCTCCACTCCTCGATGCGCCGGCACCCAGGTCAAAATGACTCTGTTTTCTTTGCCTAGTATTTCAAGGGATTGTAGATAGTTATATACCATCTTAGATTTCATCGTGCTCGAGCTCAGTGCTTTAAGAGCAACCTGGCTACCTGACAGGATGTGTATATCCTTTTTTACAACAGGTTGATTTATCAGCTCCCTTGCAGCCAGTTCAATGGCGTATACTTCAGCCTGGAAGATGGTAGCGTACCTGCCCAGGTTGACTATGATTTCCACTCTGGGTTTCCTGCTGAAGACCGCCGCTCCAGCCCCGTTTCCGGCTTCGGATTCGTCAGTGAAGATCACGTGGTCCGTTTCTAGGAAGGAGATTTCTTTGCTATCCCATTGGTCTCTCGTGGGAATGAGGACCTTAAAAGGCTTGTCAATGTGAAGTTTGTGACAGAAAGATCCGAGGGCATCCCAAGAATGTGGTGATTTTGTATTTCCCTCATCAATCCTGAGTGATCCCTCAGAGTCTCTCCCTCCATTCGCCTCTCCACTGATAGCATTCTATGAGCCGCTCTCCTGGCTTCCTTCTCCAAGTGAATGTGGAGAGGAGTGAGTTGCAGGAAGGCTTCCATAGCCGCCGTTGGTGTTGAAGACATTGCTTCGGTAATGGCCAGGCATGCTGTTCGCTGCAAGCCTTGCAGCTTTGCTCTGGCTGTCTTTTGCAGACCTTTGGTCCACCAGACTGCTGAGCCATACGTGACCTTTGGCTTGACCATAGTTTGGTAAATCCAGTAAATCTGTTTGGGGTTCATACCCCAAGATTTTCCACATACCCTTCTGAGATTCCCAGAGGGATAATCTGGCTTTGTTAGTAACTCTTTCCAAGTGGGCGTTCCAGGTGAGTTGTATTTATCTAGGATTACTCCTAGATATTTCACCTCCGTCGCAAAAGGAATGCTCACGTCGCCAAAAATTGGCTGGCGGAGTCGCTGTAGTTTTTTTTCTTCTTGTGGAGGGAATAATTACGGTTTTGAGAGGATTCACAGATATTTGTTCCCTCTCGCACCACCTTTGCACTATGTTTAGGGCCATTTGAAGGATATTAGAAATTATCTCTTCAATCCACATTAAGTTTGCATATTTAGTGGATATGATTGGGAAGTTACTAAGGAAAGGGTTCAAGAAGGTATGCATGTCATTAAGATGTGGCTGGATGGGTTTCAGCTGTCTCTAAATACAGATAAGACTAATTATATAGCATTTACTATCACAGATATAAACAGACCCAAATTTCACAGCATCAATATTAAAAGCATTGGAGACATAAAAAAAGTTGAAAATACTAAATATTTAGGAATTATTATAGATAAAAATATAAAATGGGACCAACATGTATTATATTTATCACAGCGAATTTACAAATTTTGTCAGTTAAGAGATATCTTGAGTAGAAATGTATTGATTTTGGTATACAAATCCCTGGTGGAATCGCTTTTGAGATATGGAATACTAGTTTGGGAAGGATTGTATAAAAATTCATTGAAAACCCTGTCAACAATACAAAATTATTTACAAAAAAGGTAGACGATACCAAACCAGACTAATCTATAGAAGAGATATATTATGCAACATAAGATCGCTGTACTCTCATACATTAGCAATATTTATGTACAAAAAAGAACATTTGAAAAATCATATCTCGCATAATATTGTGACTCGTAGTATGACGAGCAGGTTGCTGAGAGTATCTAGCTCGAATAAAAATATATATGCAAGATTTGCTTATCATCTAGCCACAAAGGCTCACAATTCACTACCTTTGAGTATTATAAATATTAAAATCTACAAAAATTTTTCAAAGCAATGTAAGATGTTTATAAATGACAACTATATTTTATTTTTCTAATTTTGACATATAAAGTGACACTTTTTAAAACTGATTGACATTATGAAACGTCTTACTTTTTGTAACTAGTTGCAGAAAGTAAAATTTTATGCAATTGGTGACGAAAAATGTGTGAGAAAAAGAATTATTCTATTTATTAAACTGTTATAATACAAGTTAAAAACATAAATTATAAAATAGTTAATTATTATAAATATTGATAACACAATTATTGCAATTATCCAAATTAATTCCCGACGACATATTTTTTTCATTGCTCGAACTTGCTATTATTAGGGAAGCGGCGCACATTGCATTAGATGTTTCACCAAATATTTCTTGCACTATAAGTTTTTTATTATTCATGGAATTTTCAACATATCCCTCCGCAACAGAGGTAGATTTCCAACCTCCATGCCTCTCCAATTTTAAAATGTCAGAGCCACTGTCTGCTAGGAAAGTAGCAGAACTTCTTCTGAAGCAGTGGCCAGTATATAGAACAGGATTTGAAAGACCAAGAAATTGTGCAATAACTTTTGGCAGACTGCTAAGTGTGTTAATTCCCACGGGATTTCAGGTACATTTTTCATTCGCATATTTTACAAAAAAAAATTTGTGTTCAAGAACCTGGCGGCGCAACTTAATATATTTTCTCAATATTTCAAAAAGATTCGTATTTTCAATGTCTTCAGTGGTAATTGCAAACTGCCGTATAGCTTTTGTGTTTGGAGGAGGGATATCAACACGAAAATGGCTTCCTTCGTCTATAACATTTTCAACTGGAAGAAATGTTAATTCTGCTTTTCTGAATGCTCCTGCCATTCCAATTATCATTGCAACCTTAGCCATTAAGTATTCTTTGTCATCAGCTTCCAATAAAAATTTGGCAAAATCTTCTTTAATAAAAACTTTTGACTTCTTAGGACTGTACCCGTCCGCTTGCCTTTTAATATATGCTACCAAATTTGCATATTTTTCAATATCAATATTCCTTTTCATTTAGTTCAGACCTTAACATTGGGTAAAGTGTCCTTAATGTGGAAACTTTTAGATCTTTCTTACCCTCAAAATATGCAAGTGAAATTTCCTCATTAACATGTTTAGTTTTCTTCTCATCACACCACGTAACAAATTTCTCGTATGCCAAATCATAAACTGCCTTTGACTTTTTGGGAATTACTGATAATAGAGCATTACCTGCTGCCTCTTCAATATCGCTTGGCAGCTCTTCAGAACTTGAATCATTAATTTTTTTTAAATAAAACTAGAAATATATCAATCTCGCTAAAAACCTTCCGTCTAGACTTTTTTACAAAATGTCAAACTGACAACTAACATGAAGTAACAGCAACAAACTAAATTTATGTTTGCAAATTTTTATCAATTATATAAAAAAATTTTTTATCACTTTCTTTAAAATTAGAAAAAGTCTTGAATGCAATACGTTACTCACTTCGTTCGTTCCGCAAAAATCTCACGCGTTACACAAAATTAGGCATTTCGTAAGTGATGGCATAAATAGCTTTTATAAAATCAATTGATTGATTTTCTTCACAGTTATTTATTATTATATTTTTTTTTGCTTAACATAATATAGGATAGCTAGCATATTCGTTGAATTAAATGAGGGAAAATCTCTATGATAAATACGCTCTGCACAAAACAAGTGTTAAATCACTTAGGTGCATATTTGTCACACACAACCTTGATGAGCCCGTCCCACCCAGGATGTTCCTCTCTAAGCGAGGTACATCTCCGGGGAGGATTTCCACCACTTCCCCCCATGTTATCCAATGGGTCTCATCATCATAGTTCGCGTTTCGGCGTACAGCTCGTCCATAGCTAAAAGGGCTAGCAGCTGGGGGCAAGCCGTCTTCTCTCTGGCCGTGTAACCTCGGTGGTTTTTTCATCGGCGGTCTTCCGTTGTGTCTGTGTCTTCCGTTGTGTGTGTTTGCGCTGCCTCTACAAAGTGCGTCCTCAGTCGGCAATTTCGGCTTAAGACACCCTTATAGAGTGGGTCTTCTTTTCTTCCGATCTCTTACAAGCGACTTTAAGCCATTAGCTGAGCTAATAGCTTTTTCACCTGTTCGAAGATCTGTTGTTTTGTTGTTGTCGTCGTCGTTGTTTTCCTGTTAGCTGCGGCTTGGGCGTAGATGACTCCTGTCTTCTTTACTGCTGTTGTCCTTGTCTTCTGGTTGTTTGGGGCTTTTGGGCATCCTTTGTTGTTTGCCGGGTGTTCTCCCTGGCAGTATGCGCAGGTGGCCGGCTTGATCTTTGGACGTGGGCAGTCGTTGGATCGGTGTGGTCCTCCGCACTTCACGCA
>CAJUYG010006259.1:0-12445 GCA_910591675.1 Galerucella calmariensis
AGATATTGAAAATTATTCCGAAAGTGAAAAAATCGTCCCGAAAGTAAGAAAAACATTCCGAAAATAGCTACTTTCGGTACGATTTGTGTAAAGTTTCATTTTCGATTAAATAAATCATACCGAAAGTTTTATTTTCGGGACGGCTGCAGAAAAATCTCTTTGGACACATGTGTGAAATTTTTGTTTGATTGAGATTTAGTAATGGGTTCTTATTAGATCCTTAATCTCTTTCTGCTACTAAGAATTTTTGAAAGATGGGTTCTCATTAGACCTTGATATTAAATTTATTTTACTATTTCATTCAAGAAATTTACATATTAGTTTTGAGACATTACCAAATTACATGAAAGTTACTTCTGTGCTCACTTTGTATAACTTGATTTCTGTGTTCACTTTGACAGCCACTGGTCATAATTAAATTTAGATTTGTTTTTTGTCAACTTCAAATGGATGTATTGTCACTTCAATTTCCGCTCCTCAAACACATGTACATGGAGACTAGATATAAGGAGCACAAACTTGTATAGGAAAAATGTCGAAAAAGTGTCCGCGAAAAGCATTGAATAGTAGATGGCGCGGAAGTAGCAAACTGGCCTGAGGACAGAGTGAAGTATGCCGACCAAGTTAACCTAACAAAATCTACGTCTATATTAGTGACATTAGTGTTTATTCATTTTATAAAAGTTGAATCTAAATTTACAATTAATGGTAAAAACGAGTGTTGTGAAGTAAATATATTAAAGGAACTTACCTTTAACCAAACATAGCACCAGCTACGCGAGATACTTATTTTTTCCTTGAAATTTGCTAAAACCAAGCATGAAATGTAACCTAGTTAAAATAAACAAACTATCTCCATTTACATAACCTTAAATAATTTACCATGACATTCCAAATAAACATTTCAGACCAATTTGCTACACGAGCGCCATCACAATTTAACGCATTTCGAGGACACTTTTCATAATACAGAGTATGTGCTCCTTATGTCTAGTCTCCATGCACATGTAGTTTTTGGAAGTTATAAAATGAAAATGAACAAAAGCTAACGACAGTATACCCCAAATTAGGGGAATATTTTAAAATTGATGTAATTTTTAAGAAAAGTTTTATGATTGTTTAGTTAATGTGTTGTCGATTTTATCTAAATTGGTTTCTTGTATTATAAACTTGACGAGTAAGTAATTCTTCATTAATTTCTGATTTTATATAATTACATCTTCTATTACCTACTTGCAGGTATTGCACCGATGATGGCTTAACACTCGAAAGCGCTTTGCAATTTTTAAAATTAAGCTTCACACAGAATACAATGTTTTCTTGACTTTCTAGTCATGTGTACAAAGCTATAAAGAGTTTATTTATTATAGCATTTTAATACGACAATATTACAGGAAAATGTAATAATGGCCCGGAGTTTGAAAATAAATATTTAGAGAATTTTTGTGAATGACTCCGAATTGAACTTCATTACAATCATTACACATCTTGAAATAGTAACTCGAACTCGCCGGTAGAACATTTTCATTCTAGATTGATAGAACATTCTAGATGTCTACGAGAAGAAAACAAAGAATTAACTCCCATCCAAATAGTGAAGCCTTTTATGTAATGAGCCATGACAATTCTTTACATTCGGCTACAAAATATACCCCTTTTGAAATATATGTTAAAACCCTATTTTTTGCTACGCCGCTGTCCGATGTAAGCGGTTATGGCTCGAAGTAGGAGATCGGCGAGAGTCGCCACCGTCGCCACGTGGCAATTGTAGTTGAGTTGTAGATTCGTAGAATACACGAGGTACTCACTGAAAGATATTTTTTATTTCACCAGTAAGCTTTGCTTACACACAATATTACAATATATACAGTCCACACAGTTGAATCGTTGCAACAAAGTTAAAACATTGGTCAATAGTGCCAAAACAAAGAGCTGAGCCGTAATAATTCCACCGCATTAGTCCCAGCATGGAGTCTAGATATATTTCCAGCTGAGAAAAAGCAAATACCACCGTTTTTAACTGTGAGTCCTATCCATATTACCATTATTAACAAATTCCTAATAATTTTTACTACCTTTAGCAATCACTTTGTGATAAAAGCTTGTTAATTTGATACTAAATTTTAAGGTTAAGTTAATAAATATATAAAATTTTAAAGTTGTTGAGCACTTTGTGTTTAGTTAATTTGAGAACAAAAACAAAAAAAGCCAGTACTTTGTATTGAAAATATCATAAAATATAACAAATAATTGTCTCTTACTTTGTTAGGTGAAAAGTGTTATCCTGCGAATTTATACTGCCATATATAATCAACGATTCGTGATTGGTTAAATTTAGAATTTTGCGCTAGTTGATCTTCACAGTTAAGGGCAGGGCTTATTGCTGCATTTATAACCGAAATCTATAAATAGAAATTCCATAGGCCTACTTAGTTTCTGTTCAACATGACCGAATCAAATAATATTAATATCCTTAATAAAAAGGGCACGGTCAGAGGGGCTTTAAAAAGATTCGAGTCATATTTAATTGAAGTCCAACCAGATCAATCTAGACATAGTGGGATATCTAGAAAAATTTGAAACACTATATGATGATTTTGATTCAATTCAATCGGAAATTGAAGAATTGCTGGATGATTTGCCAGCAACGCTTTCAAAAAATTACGCCGAGCTATTATCAAATGCAAAAGAGTGGGAAAGAGTGGGAAACTAAGGCGGATAAAATTAAATCTCCAAAAATTGCTATATTTATTGATTTTTCACAGGATAACTGTAGTATTTAAGCTGCAATAGATAAAAAACATTCAGATGTAAACAAAACCCAAAACAATAATAATAATTCAAGGCACTTGAAAATACATAGTCACCCCTCAGTGGAAAATAGAGAACAACATTGTTTATTTCGCAATAAAACAAATCATTTAATCTATTACGGTGAAAAATTTCTAAATCCCGACAATTTGTCTAGATTAAATAATATAAGAAAATTTAAGGCTTGCGTTAATTGTCTTCGTAAAGGATGTTACAGATATATATCCTGTATGTAAAACCAACAGTTGTAACCACTGTATATGACATGAAGATTGACAATTGACATGACAGTAGGAAATGAAGATGGTGTCGATGGCCTACATGTTTTAATAATCCTGGTTCACTGTAATAATTACAAGTCATCCAATAATTGCAATCTACGTAAATAAATGCAACACATAAATAACACATGGCGCAGTCAGTAGTTCAGTAGTTATATCGCATCCAAGTGATATTTAAAAATTCAAATAACATACAAAAATTGACAAGGATGGCCGATAATCGAGGAGTCTCACCACTCTCACTAACTGGCAATGTGGCCGAAAATTGGAGAATATGGAAAGCTAGATTCCAGAACTATCTAATAGCATCAGACGTAGTCAAAAAGGGAGAAAAAATTCAGTGTGCACAATTGCTACACTATATAGGTGAAGAATGTTTCAAGATATACTCAAAGTTTACATTTGTAGACGAAGAAAAAGACAAACTAGCACCACTGTTGGCAAAGTTTCAAGTATATTTTCAAGGTAAAGAAAACATAAATTATGAAAGGTACACATTTTTTAGTTCGAAGGAAGAAGTCGAACAACTGAGCAGTTTATAACAGAATTGAGAGACAATGCAACTAAATGCAAACTGACAAACTACTTACAGGTAATAGATTACTATTCAAAATTTATTGAAAAAGAAAGGCTTCATAAAAAGACCACTAAACATGATGTAATTGAAATCTTAAAATCGTTGTATGCCAGACATGGCATCCCTTTAATACTAGTTTCCGATGGGGGACCTCAATTTAAGTCTGATGAGTTTAAGAAATTTACAGATGACTGGGAGTTTAATCACATGATGTCGTCACCAACATACGCACAGTCAAATGGAATGGATGAGCGGGGTATTCAAACTGCCAAAAACATTTTTAAAGAAGTGTTGGAAGACAAAAAAGACATATACCTAGCCTTACTCATGTATAGAAATATGGAAGTTGACAATGTTAACTCTCCTGCGGAAATCCTAATGTCTCGAAAGTTAAGAACAACAATTCCAAGCAAAACTAGTGAGTTGAAACCAAAGGTCATAAATATAAGTTCATATAACAGATTCTTGGAAAATAGAACAGAAAAAATGACACATCAATATAATAATAAAGGGGTAAAGTCTTTAAGTCAATTACAAAACAATTCTAAAAAATTTGTACAGACAAAACCAGGTTCTGATTGGTCATCGGGAATAATAATAAATAAAATAAGAAAAAGAACATACAGGGTCAGGTTAGATGATGGCTCTACCGTTATTAGAAATAGAAGGTTCATTAAATTGGTTGGGTCCAAGCACACTGCAAGCCATTTTCAAACCGTACCTAGTTATAGTCCTAACATTGAAAAAAGGGGGGAAGAGAAACAGGAAATTAAGATTTATTTAGATTTAGAAAGTGAGACCGAAGTAGAGCAAGTAGCACAGGACATTGTAGGTATAGAAAGTGTTAACAATGATGCAAAAGAAGAAATTGACATAGTAGACAGTGAAATTACAAGGGTCTTACAGGGGGGTACAAATCAGGTAGAAATAATATGTGATTTCAGTGATAGTGAAGAAAATAGTGAAACACAATGCACCACCTCACAATATGATTCAGACCCCGAGTTAAATTTTTTAAAGAAACATAAGGTCTCTAAGGGCGAGTTGTACCAAACACTTTAATGATAACTGATGTTTAGACTGTAGCTGATTGATGTATTTATTATCAACAATTACATCAGTCTAAATATCAGTCATTATTGAACCGAGTTTAGATGTTTGGTACAACTCGCCCTAAAAGTGGTAGAAAGATTGTTAAAACTCAAAGGCTCAGCTTATAACCTCAATCTTTGGAAATTTGTTAAAACTCGTGGTCTTAGTGAATAACCTTAATCTCTAGAAAGTTGTTATAACTTGTAGTCCTAGTGTATAACCTTGGAAGAAATCTGTTAAAACTCGTAGGTTTAGTTTATAATTATAATCTGTGAAAAGGGAGATGTTACAGATATATATATATATCCTGTATGTAAAACCAACAGTTGTAACCACTGTATTTGACATGAAGATTGACAATTGACATGACAGTAGGAAATAAAGATGGTGTCGATGGCCTACGTGTTTTAATAATTCTGATTCACTGTAATAATTACAAGTCATCCAATAATTGCAATCTACGAAAATAAGCAATAAGCAATAAGCGAAAATCTGCAATAAAAAACATAATGCATTATTACATTTAGATAACAATCAACACAAAGTAATGTCCGCTGAATTTAACTCTGATCTTAGGAACGAGTTCGAAATAGGAGGAAACAATTCAGAAGCAGCTATTGCAGAATCGTCACAGTTAAATTTTCCAATTGAAGAAATGAGCCTAAATTCAACAAATATTGTTACAAATACTGCTGTTATCTACAGCTATAATCAAAGTCTTTAACGTCAATAATAAACCGGTGATGTGCGAAGCCTATTGGACTATGGAAGTCAAAGTTCTTTCTGTTCAACAAAAATTGCTAACAGATTGAACTCACCATTTCAAAAAATTTCTATTCCTATAGTAGGTATTAGCGATCTAAATTCAGCAAACTTAACTAAACTAATGAATGTACAGATAAAATCTATTCACACGTCATAAGAAGTTGAATTAACATTTTTAATCACGGATAAGATCACAGGAAATATTCCTAAATATAATTTAGATAGCGCCAATATTAAAATACTTGGAAACTTAATGTTAGCTGATAAAAATTTTGACACTTCATCTAAAATTGACATTTTACTCGGTTGTAATATATTTTTTCTACAATCACATTGAAAAGTAGGCTTTTTCGCTTGCCATTTACAACGAAAAGTTGACGTTTCTTGAGGAGAGTTACTTTACGCTCGTCGAACGTAAAAACTTGAAAAACGCTCGTTGCCCATAACAACCGTGACTATGCAAACATAATTGTATTGACAGTGACAGTGGCAGTGACAGTGACATCATAGAGCAACCTGGCTAGGGAGTGTTTTTGTCTTCTGAAAATCTCTTACAATCTAATAAACCGCTGTTTTGTTAGGATCTTAATGTTTTAAATAATTAATTAGTGTGATTGCGATGTTACCATATTAATTTTTTTTGTGTTTTTGTGCTTAATTGTTGTGCCACGTTCTGAATATTTTGCATATACTAGCCGGATGGCCCTGCTAGCTGGGCCTTCCTAATTGTAGAATAAGAAGAAGTACAATGACAGTATTGACAATAATGATTATACGTTTAAAATTTTATAAAATATTTGACAGGTACTTGAAATAAGAAGTATTAATTTATCAATTTTATTCGTTATAATATATTGATTGTAGAGAAAATGTTATATGTATTGCGAGCTAAAAGTGGAATTATTGTTCTCAAGCAATTAACGCGCTCTGCTTCGCGTCGCGCGTTAACCCTTGCTTTATGGCATTTCCTTTCTCTCACACTGTATATTTATTTTCACCATCATCTGTTCGCTCCTCAAGCACGGTCTCCTATCAAAACTATGCTTTGTTTTTGACTAGTCTCATAGTCCTGGACTGAACAATTACATTATAGTGAGGTTGAATTCATTTACTAATCGTTGATTTATAATATTGTAACGGAAATGAATATAATTGTACGTACCTACGTAATAATTGTTATTTTTTTTATATTGTATTACTATGTATTTGTTTTCCATTGATAATATGTTTAGTTTCAGAGCCATTCGATCATAATTCATGGTGGTAATATTTTGTTTTCATTTGTCAAATTATAGGTTGTATTCAGAAAGTATACAATAAATCAGCTGTTGCAGCGATCACATGATCACAATACCAATAAGTATTCTAGTACATTTTTCGTACACTACCTATTCGCTCAGTGTGAACTTCGACATTCTCCAATATTTATTTTTGGTTCCGTGCATGTTCTATCCTCGAGTGAATGAGAGTTTATTTTCTACTTTCGAATATTGGTAACACCGATTGTCATACGACTTTCCTGTTCATGGAAGTAAGAAGGAGAGAAAAGATCAAGCAGAGGTCGAGGAGATCTGTCGTTCCTCATAGTGTCTCAATATCTTCAATCTTTTAATATTTACACCATTCAGTCATTTAGTAATTTGAAATTTATGACTTTCAGTTTTTTTGTGAACCCTCTGGAGTAAAGGGGTATGTATTTTTTTTGGTAATTCTATTCTATTCTAATTCTAATTTTTCCTTCACTATTTTTATTTCACTCAACACGTGTCGGAATGGGTTGTCATTTTACCTATTTCACAGGGTTCAAGGAGAGGCTTACTTTTAAAACGAGGCCGACTTTCAAATCGAGGCCTATTTCTACTTGGGGCCCATCCTCAAAGCGAGTTCAAATCGGTGCATGCGAGGCTTAAGTCAACCCTTACTCAGTACCGTGCTCAAACCTACCTTAATATGGTCCAACACCTAGATGTCTAGCTGTCTGAAATTTGGATATTCATACCATCAGTAATGTTACTGTTCACCGTTGGATATCTACATACAAAAATTACCACCATCGAAAAACGATCTGAAGGCAGATTATCTGAGAAACCCTTAGATAAATAGGTATTTTCAGTTTACCATTTTATGTAAATATTTTCATGTATATAACTGGATATTATTATGCATCCGACGAATATATCTATAGGTAATGTTTGATTATAACTATATTACTTGAATCTGATCAGATTTCATTCATAATTAATTGTAAGTATTTATTTTGGATATCGTCCCAGAAATCACATTTGGACATTTTCTTTTGTCATTATAATATGACTGTATTTATTTGTACATATTCATCACCATTGCTCATTTTGAACAATAAAACATCATTGGGGTTTCTGACTATTATTTCATAATACTCTGTTTCAAATAATTCAATGGTTTCTGGATTCCATGTCAACAAAAATTTAGTGGCGCTCAAGGCATTGTAACTATCAATTTTTATCATTTGAACCACGACCCAGTGTCGCCAGACGAAGAGCTGCCGTTCGCTGTTTGGCAGAAAATTTAGGCCATAGCTTTCGAACAATAATTCCTCACTTTTCGCTCTTAATACATAAATAACTATTATGACCTTCTATTAAATAATCAAATTAAGCTAGGAAAAAACCTTCCTATTCTACAAAAGTCTCATTTAGGATGGATAATTTCTGTAAATTTTAATGTCAAGGCAAATACTTCCTTTTGTCATTTGAGTAAGATAGATATTCAGCAACAATTGGAATCCTTCTGGGAGATGGAAGAAATATCTGATGAAAACATTATTTTTTCAACAGAAAAAAATGAATGCGAAGAGCATTTTTCCAAAAAATTTTATAGAGAAAGTAACGGTAGATTTGGAGAAATATTACCGTTTAAAAAAAATTGTGAATCGTTAGGGCAAAACAAAGCTATAGCTTCGGAAAGATTTCAAACCTTAGAGAAAAAATTAGAACAAAATAGTTATTTAAAATTAGAATATTCAAAATTTATACAAGAATATTTGAAATAAGATCTTATGTTTATTTCAAACGACGTTTCGAATAGTGATAATGATTTTTTTTGCCGCATCACTGTGTATTAAAATCAAACTCATCAACCACTAAGTTAAGAGTCGTATTTGACAGCTCGTGTAAATCCTGTACCGGCTTATATCTAAACGATGTATTAACGGTAGGCCCTGTTATAGGTACAACAAGACATTTTCCATATTTTACTCAGGTTTCGAAAACATACAATTGCCTTCACAGTCGACATCGAAAAGATGTATAGGCAAATCAGTGTGCATCCAGATGATTGCATTCACGCATTTATCAGAACATTTTATGGCGTAAGAATCATTCGCATCCGTTATGCGATTATGAACTTATGAACACGGGCCAGTGAAGTCATTGAAACTGATTTTTATATGGATGATTTGATTTCTGGTTCTGATGATGTAGATAGCGCTGTAAATTTGCTCTCAGACATAATAAAAATACTTACTTAATTCAGGTCAATTTCCACTCAGACAATGGACCTCAAATGAACTTAAAATTTTTAATAGCTTAAAACTTAATTATAACACGTCACAATTTATGGTGAAGGATACAACTAGCATAAAAACTTTGGCAATTTTTTGGTTCACAGATCAAGATATTTTCAGTTATGCTGCAACAAAAATTAAGTTCAACAATTTATTTAAAATAATTGTGTCATCTATAATATCACAGGTTTTCGATCCATTAGAATTAATTAGTCCAGTCACTATAATCTCTAAAATCCCCTTACAAAATCTATGGTCTGTTAAAGTAGATTGGGATGATGTATTGCCCAAGTCATATGTCAATGCATTTCTTAAATTTTATGGAAATATTTCTGAAATTAATAAGCTTGAAATTCCACGGCATTTAATAATTATCAGATACTCCGTAATAGAAGTACATTGCTTCAGTGATGCCTCCATGTCGGCTGATGGAACTGCAGTTTATGTACTATCAAACAATTATAATGGTGAGCATTCATCGCGTTTAGCATGTGCAAAATCCAGAGTAGCGCCTCTAAAAACTGTAACATTGCCACGACTTGAGCTTATGGCTGCACTTCTAGGAGCTCAGTTAACCAAAAAGTTAGTAGAGTCTTTAAGGATATCTTTCGATAGAATCGTGTACTGGTGTGATTCTACTATTACACTAGCTTGGATGAAAAGAGAACCAAGCACATTAAAAACATTTGTGTCAAATAGAGTCTCTCAAATACAGAACCAAACTAGTCAAAATGAATGGAGATAATGTACCATCTAGCAAAACCCTGCGGATCTTGTCTCCAGGGGAGTCGAACCTTCCAAAATAGGTGATTGTGAATTATGGTGGGAGGGACCATCATTTTCATCAAATCCTGCCGATTGGCCGGAACTTCCTCAAGGTATCCCAAGTCACGTCAGTGAGTTACCTGAAACCAAAAATGTAATATCTTTTACTTCCTTAGAAAATAATATACAGGGTGTCCCAAATAAGAGTGACTGATTTTAAATATAAATGCCCAGCTTATTAATTGCCCCAAGGAGATGGGGTTCTCACTATTTTCACTAGTTTATTAAAGACATTTTTTTAGGCTTGGCTGGCATTTCATCTCATCAACACAGAATGTTTTACTAATGTTGGTCAAATTCAAAATATGTATTATTTTAAATGGAATACCCTATAATTTTTGATCTCATTCGAAAGAGCAATCATTCTCCTTTCCAAAAATGTATAGTTTTCTATCTTTTGTTTCATTAACAACAAAGATATTCGAAGTTTCATATAGTAGTACATTTTTAATAATTAATAGTTTCATATGAACGTATTTTGATACCTAAAATCAACTCGTGCTGTGACCGTTTGACGCATAACAACAAATTCATTAAAAGAAATTGGTTTTTGAGAACCCCCTATTCTACAATTATGTTTGTTACACATGCCATTAATGTGAAACGTTGCTTCATCAGACATAATTCATAATGAATTGGGTTCGTTTCTTAATAAGTCAAGTAAAGTCTCACATACCATTACTCGTTTTTCATAATCTGACTCGTACAATTTTTTATAGGTCTGAATTTTGTATGGAGTTAGTCTTAAAATTTTTAGACATCTTTGAACGTCACTCTTGCTAAGCTCTAAAATTCCAACAATTTTTCTAGTTGAAATTTTATGATCGTTATCATGTGGCACTTCATTAATTGACATCAACTTGTTTAAAAGACCATCATTATTTCTTGGTTTTTTTTAAGTGTGCAATGCAACCAGTTTCGATAAATTGTACGTGCAATTTTTTAATTATATTCACTGACGGCGGATTTTTCATAAATTTCCTTACTTGTTTGAATTATTGATTTCGTTTCTGCATAAATTATTGCAGTTTGAGCTTTTTCACTTACTGTATAGATCATTCCGAAACCGACTTATATGACTTAACAAATTTACTATTGTCAAAATTGCTGATTTTGTTGTTATGCGTCAAACGGTCACAGCATGAGTTGATTTTAGGCATCAAAATACGTTCATATGAAACTACTAATTAAAAATGTACTACTACATGAAACTTCGAATATTTTTGTTGTTAATGAAACAAAAGATAGAAAACTATACATTTTTGGAAAGGAGAATGATTGCTCTTTCGAATGAGATCAAAAATTATAGGATGTTTCATTTAAAATAATACATATTACTCCCTTTGAATGTGACCAACATTAGTAAAGCACCCTGTGTTGATGAGATGAGACGCCAGTTAAGCCTAAAAAAATATCCTTGATAAACTAGTGAAAGCCCCATCTCTTTGGAGCAATTAATAAGCTGGGCATTTATGTTTAAAATCAGTCACTCTTATTTGGGACACCCTGTATTTAGTAAAATTGATATATTGACAAGATATTCAAGTTATACAAAATTGCTACATATTGTTGCATACTTACTCCGCTTTTCAAATAATTGTAAAAAAACAATAAAAAATAGAACACTGAGTGAACTCACAGTTACTGAAATTGACCATGCTAAAATTGTCGTAATAAAACTTGTCCAGTATAACAGTTTTAAAGCTGGAATAGACAAACATCGGCCATCTAAGCCAATCTCTAACAAGAGCAAAACGTTATCTTTATCGCCGTTTTTGGACTCGAATCAAATTCTGAGAGCTGGAGATAGACTCCATAAAGCAAAAATTCAGATTATAATAGGAAACACCAAATAATATTACCAGCTGAAAATCCGTTAACTGAATTAATCATTAATTATGAGAACTACATGCGGGCACCCAAAGTCTAGTTTAAGGAAGGAATTTTGGCCTCTTTCTGGACTTCAAGCAAAAATACGAGTCCTTAGAAAATGTGTTAAATGGCTGGGTCGAGTACTGCAGACACACCCTGGCCATGACGGAATTGTGCGAGTAGTGACTATAAAAACTGTGAATGGTGTTACAAAACGTGCCATTTCTAAAATTTGTGTTGTTCCGATTAGTGATTAAGACAATAACTTTATTTTATGATTCTATTTTTTAACGTTGTAATAAGAGAAACAATTCAAATTTTTCTGATTTATATTTTGTCTTGAAAACTGGATAGTTTCAAGGCCGCCGCTATGTTTACTTTTTATGTTTTATTTGTAAATACTTATATGTTAAAACCCCTATTTTTTGCTACGCCGCTATCCGATGTAAGCGGTTATGGCTCGATGTAGTAGGAGATCGACGAGAGTCGCCACCGTCGCCACGTGGCAATCGTAGTTGAGTAGTAGATTCGTAGAATACACGAGGTACTCACTGAAATGTATTTTTTATTTCACCAGTAAGCTTTGCTTACACATAATATCACAATATACCCAACTAGCAAAATTGAATTATAAGAGGACTGAATTGTTGTATAACAGTCGAATAGTGTTGCTTTAAG
>CAJUYG010006260.1:0-10437 GCA_910591675.1 Galerucella calmariensis
AAGGGGGTAAAGAAAAATGTTGTAAGAAATAAAATTACTTTCGAAGATTACTTGAACTGTTTAAAAAACTGGGAGTCTAAGTACATTTTCCAAAACACAATTCAGTCCTATGCACATAACGTTTTCAGCATTGA
Source organism: Galerucella calmariensis (assembly GCA_910591675.1). Classification (NCBI taxonomy): domain Eukaryota; kingdom Metazoa; phylum Arthropoda; class Insecta; order Coleoptera; family Chrysomelidae; genus Galerucella; species Galerucella calmariensis. The sequence goes on from CAJUYG010006260.1 coordinate 135, forward strand.
ACAAAAGAAAGTGGGCCTTTCTCCTGAAGATGATAAGCGGTCACTAATTCCAGAGTCGTTTGATACGCTTCCCTGGGGGCATTACAAACTAAGTAACACTGAGTAATTTAATTTTTTGTTGAGTATATGTATATAAAAATGTACTCTGATTGTTTTAGATATGGATACATTAAGTGAAAACTGTATAAAAATAATTTGCGAAAATATAGAATGTCTAGCAGATTTTTTCGAATCATCAAAATTACCATGGACTCTTACCAAACAAATCGCAAAAAAATTTGCAGAATACAAATGGAGATTTTTAAATAAGACTGCTCAAAATGATCAGTCACGGTTTTGTAGAAATCTCAATTATGTTCATTGTTCACGAGACATTATGTACAAAAACCGAAATGCTGTACTTGCTAGATCTGACTGGGGCTACATATTTGAAGACGAGTCTGAATATTGCATATGGGTTAACTATTATAGGATTGATAGATATAACATATATGTTTGTAAAGAATGTTTTGATAGCATTAAAAGATACCATAGAAGCTTGAGGAAACATTTGATTGTAATCAATGATCATTACCATGATGTTTGCGAGTCAGAAGATATAATTCGTGACTTGTACCACAATAAAGATTGGTGGTGTCAAAGTTGTTATAGAACAGTGCTTTTTGAAACAAATGATAAAGATTCTTGTATTGCGAAACTTCATAATTCTCCTAGAACTCACAGATTTAGGGGAACATATGATAGTGATAGCGATATTGATCATTTTGACGGATTCTAGTATTTGTAATTCTTTTGTTTTTTATTTCATTTTTATAATTTAATCTGTTGTCGGTTCAATCAAATTTTGTGATTTAGACTCTTAAGATATGTAAGTTTTTTAGTTATTGTTTATCATAAATATATTAATCTTTTGTTGGTTCAATTAAATTTTGTGATTTAAAGTGTAAGTTTTATAGTTATTGTTTATCATAAATATATTAATCTTTTGTCGGTTTAATCAAATTTTGTGATTTAGACTAAGTGTAAGTTTTATAGTTATAGTTTATCATAAATATATTGATCTTTTGTCGGTTCAATCAAATTTTGTGATTTAGACTAAGTGTAAGTTTTATAGTTATTGTTTATCATAAATATATATATTATAAAATTCATTTTTTATTTCTTTTTCCCACATTCATGTGAAGACTCAAAGTGCTATTTGAGAATTTTATTATATACTGAGTGTAACAAAATTATCACGCTGTCAAAAGGACCAAATGTTGATCCTGTGCGAAACACTTACCACGTCAAATGTCACATTCTCACGTCAAATGTCACGTTGTCACGTCAAATGTCACGTTGTCACGTCAAATGTCACGTTGTCACGTCAAATGTCACGTTGCCACGTCAAATGTCACGTTGTCACGTCAAATGTCACGTTGTCACGTCAAATGGAACTTCATATTGATCTCAATGGAAAATTGATTTGAACTCAAAACTTATTCACACACACAACCAGTTAAAGAAAACACCAATAATATACAACTATTTATTTAAATCATTGATAACTTTAAGTTTATAAAAGTATACATATTCTCTGAGAGCGTTGTTTAACATATCGTTTGGGGTTATGGAACAAAATGCATATAAAATTTGTAAAGGACTTTCAGAGGTGATAGTTTTACAGAAATCCAAAACATTATAATAATACTGACAAAAATTTAAATTTTCCAACATAGCTATACGTTGTATAATTAAATTATTCAATTTTAAAATTTGGGATACTTCTTCTTCATCCATGTAATACTCGACGTCATGTTTCCTCACAAAAATTACCTTACAGTCATCGTAATTTAATGGGGTAATGGTGCAGTAGTCTCCACATGGAATCGAATCAGGTTTGAACTCATCTACGGTCATCTGTTGCATCATTATTGAAATAAAGGTATGCCATTCGTGAATGTCAAAGGAAATTTTGCCGAACTTGAGCTGCTGAGATAGAATTACAGCAGGCGTGAATGATCTAGCAGGACTTATTCCACATTTTACTTCATAACCAGAAATTGAATATTGTGTTGCAAGCAGGTACACATTTTCAGACTTTGCAGCAAACTCATAGTTTTTCAAAATTGTATCCAGCTCTGCAGTATAGTTATTATCACTACTACTACTACTGTCGTAACCACTACTGACACCTTGATAACTCATGTTGCTAACTGAGTTTGAGATCTGAAACGACTCCAATTTATAGCGTGTGTGGCCTTTTACGTTATAAAACATCAACTCCATCAATCCAGCTGTTATGTTTTTTGTCTAAGCCTAACCATTTCACGAGCAGTTTCTTGCCTTTACGTCTAAGAACTTTTTCCACCAAGTAAACGTCCCGATTCGATGTTTTCTGTAGTTCTTCGTCATAGAAGCAGCCGCTGATTGGTGTCCCTTGCATGTCTTCAAGTAAATACGTAGCAGGATTGGTAATTTTAACTTTGATGATTTTGAATAGTTCTGTAGTCCAATTGGGTGTATATCCTTTTTCAAAGACATGTTTTGCCTTGGATATGCGCACAATGTCGCCAACTTTAAATTTTCGTGGACCGGCTATCTTTAAATGACTATAGGTGTTATTCAAAATAGATTTTTCGTTGGATTTGTTGACTTGAGAAGGCTTATATTTTGTTGTGGAATGTCTTGTATTGTTATAGTTTTGAGTAATTTTAGGCAGAATATCAATCCATTTGTAGGTGCCATTTAAACTGAAATACTTGTAGAGTTTCGATTTTAGCGTTCTTATAACACGCTCTGCCATAGAAGCTTTCATTGTGCTAAATACGCTATAATGATTTATGTTGTGTTTTCCCATTAAATTTTGGAATTTGCTGTTGTAAAATTCCTTTCCCTGATCAGATTGTAGATTTTTTGGTATTCGTCTAGTGTGAGCGAGAATGTCCGAGAATGCCCGAGTAATCTCCTCTCCGGTCTTCGTCTTTAGTGGGCGTGTCCACACAAACTTTGAAAAACAATCAATAACGACTAGTATCATTTTATGATTCCTATTTTGTGGAGCAAAATTCCTCATCTCCGCAAGATCCATTTGCCAAAGATCGTCAAGGCCCTTAATGATAGTGCGTCTCCGAGGGAATTTTTTCCGTATCGGTTTGTGGAGTTCGTTTACAAGCTGAATTTTTTCTTTAGAATACATATTATGACGTACTACCAGCTAGCTTCAGCTCCAGACTGTTAATGCGGTTAATGGTATTCGTATTCATAACCTTAATATTGTTTACAATGCCCGAAACGTTAGTTTTCATATCAGAAACGGATCTGATATTTTCTGTAATTTCTTTTTGTAACTCACGTATGCTCTCAACACACATGTTAATAGAAGCAGTGAATTCTTTTCGAATATATATTTTGGCTGTGGTAATTGAATCGTCAACGTATTTCTTCGTAGCCATATCCCTAGCTGCTACAGGGGGATTTCGCGAAATAAATGTATCAATTTCGTTAGTTTTATTTTGTAAGTTGGTAATGTTCGACTGTAATATGGGGATTTTCGTCTTATGAAGCTCTTTTCTTATTTCGTTCAATCCTACAGCTAAATCCTTTATATCACGGTCTTGTTGCTGCAGCACCACACCATGCGTTTGAATTAATGGCGAGTTGATAGCACGTAGGTCATTCAACTGCACATCAACGTATTTTTTTGTTGCAGCATCACTATTTGTTGTCGGTTCCTTAACATTACAAATTTTCACATTTTCAATATCAATATTACCGTCCGGTGTATGAGGAAACGTAATTTTCGCTGGTAAACGCGCATAGGGCGTTTGATGTCTATGTCCGAATTTATCGACTGGCATGATTGAAATGAACAAGTTTCAACTTGTTTTATTCTATTATATCAGCTTCCTTGAGTTCATTGATAATTGCTACTATTTCGTTGTCGTGTGACGTATTACCTGCCTCTTTTGAAGCAATCAACAACTTCAAACGATCCACCAATTCATTCACATCGTCCCAATAAATATACTCCATAGGTTTATCATTATATCTTAAACGATCGATACCTTTTCCTTTTGCTGAAGGAATCGATTTTAGACGAGTCAATACCTGAGACGATCTATTCGTCGTCGTTAGAGATTTTGTTTTGAATAAAGGTTTTATGATGTAGTGATATTTTTCAGTACTTGACCCCTTAAGACGATCTAACGTGTCCAAATGAACTTCAGTTGTTGTCAAAAGATTTTTATAGTTCTGTAAATCATGATCATTGTAACTGGGGTCTCGGTAAAATAGAAGTTCATACAAGCCTGGTGTTCCAATTACATATCTTCCTTGTTTGTTTTTCTCAGGTAGTATGTTTATATTACCGGTTTTTCCATCAAACGCAATTCGACGTTTGCCTAATGACCAACCGATTTCATCGTTGTATATCGGACCATAATTTTTATCGATTTTATCATCTTTTTGGAAGTAATCTTCAATGAACTGATGACTGATGGCAGGATATTGGTCCAAATAGTCTGCGAAAGCTTCCTGGGAAATTTCGGGGCGCATCTCTTCTGGAGATTCAGAACGTGTAATATTGCCGGATTCATCGGTTTCGGCCACCGGTTCCGTTTCGAGAAAAGGTGTGAACACATCATCTGGTTCTTCTTCTTCCTTCTTTATTTCCTCTTTTGGATTTAAATTTGTAATCGTTTTTTGTAATGTCTTTGAGGATTGCACAATTTCTTCAAGTGGTTTAGATATCGGTTTGAATAGTTTATTAATAGACTCATCTTGCTCTGATTTACCTAATTTCAACGCCAAGTATTTTTTGCGAATCGATCTGGCAAGTTCGGACACTTTTTTCTTGCGCAATGCAGTAGCAACCTTATCGTCAGACATATTGGTATGGACTAAAGACGCAGCTTACAATTTTATATATTTATCGAATCCTTTGCGATACCTACCACCATCAAGGGTAAAATCCTTCATAATTACCAAAGTACCATAGCGGTCACACCAACACTTTGAACACACATTTTTGAATGTGTCAAACGTCATGTCTGGAGATACGTGTTCGTCAAATATATGTTTCAAGTTCACCTCATCCTGCTTGAATAACACAATAACATTACAATTGTCGCGAATAAGCTGTTTCGGTATTTTTGAGTATGTTTGACAAAGATAAGCGGCATCAATATCTTTATGTCTACACATGGAGTAGTATTCACGAATTTTCTGCTGACCGTCACAGGCTACGTCATCGAATAAAAAGATGGAATTTGGTCGAGCTTTCTCTGGACTAATTATTTCCTCGTTATCTTTAAATGGAAAATAGCCAACGCCCTTGACTTGTGCTATAACTTCTTGCAGCAATTGATACTTTGGTTGAAATAACGATTTTGAATAGACATAAACATTTTTGAATTTCGCACCATTTGGATTGAATAGGAGCGCCAGCACGGCATTCGTCTTACCACACCCACTGGGGCCACATATAATGGCACGGAAAGAATTTGGCAACAATTTACCATGTTTGCCAACAGTTGGTGTTGAGGTGAAATCCAAATTTTCAATGGGTATAGTCTGCTCTTGTTGAATTATTTTCATTGTGTGTGTCGTTTTTCGTAGTACTACTCTTTAAATATAGGTGTCACCAATTACGCGTGTCAGTCTTAATGTTGGTGTTTGAAGGAGAGGGTATTTTAAATTCTCTCATCAATAAACTACCTATTGAACTTCACTTACCTAGCTATCAGTACTGTGGGCGTAAGTACTACCCCCTCCACCCCTTTATGTAGAAAAATTGATTGTTTTTTCTTTTAGCTGGTACAAAATTGGAAAAACGTCTTGATCGTGGAGATCCTGGCATTAACCCCTTGGACGCAGCTTGTAAACAACACGATATTTCTTACTGGAAGAATAAGTCTCTCGAGGAACGACACAAAGCCGATCGGATACTTGAAGATAAAGCTTGGGCTCGCGTCAAATCAAAAGACGCTTCACTGGGAGAGAAAACTGCTGCATTACTTGTAACAGGCGGAATGAAGGTGAAAAGAAAGCTGGGAATGGGTTGTCGTCGCAAACGTCGTTCCTTGCATCGAGATGTCATTCTAAAAGTGGGAAAGTCCATGAAAAAAGGGGCATCTTTGAAAGACACTGCAACGTTTGCCTTACGAGCAGCCAAAGCACTTATTAAAGAATTTGGTGGGAAAAAAGAAGTCGAGGTTCCTCGAGTAATACCTGTAGCGAAATCCGGAGGTTTCCTACCACTTATCCCTTTGTTTGCCGGTCTTTCGGCACTTGGAGCTTTGTCAGGTGGTGCTGCTGGGATTGCTAAAACTGTCATTGACGCAAAGCATGCGCAAAAGAAATTGGAAGAAGATGTACGTCATAATAAGGCTATGGAACGTGTAGGATCTGGCCTGTATCTGAAAAAGTACCCAAAAGGCGGTTTTGGACTGTATTTGAAAAAAAACCAATAAAGCTACCCAATCACGCACTATCCGACTTTGACATAACACATTACGCAAAATTACTTAAAATACCACATTTTCGAGGAGTTTTCATGCGAGACACTCTCCCCAAAGCCGGCCCCCGAAAACAAGAATGCGCAGTGGTTAATTTGGATACCTCTAAGAATAGCGGAAGTCATTGGGTAGCTTACAGAAAGATAAACAACAATGTAGAGTATTTCGATTCATTTGGTAACTTGAAGCCACCGAAAGAAGTTGTTAAATATCTGGGAAAGAGCGCGCGAATTTTCTACAACAATACCCAATATCAAAACTACGATCAAATCAATTGCGGTCATTTGTGTTTGAAATTTCTACAATGACGGAACTATTACTACAACATATCTACCATGGAAAAACATTGAGTAGTTTCACTGCCGAAGAACTGAAGCACTTTCCCATTGAACATCTAATAGAGTGTGTAAGACCTTGGGAATTGTTGGATATGTGGCATAAACTTCCCAATGAATATCAAGCAAATTTTGAACTACAAATACGACTGCCTTGTTTCATCCATTACAACCGACCTGATTGGACGACGCATTGTGACGGCCCTCCGAGTTCGCAAGCTACTTGTTTCCTTTGTAAACAAACATTAAAAAAATAAAAAATGATATTTAAATTCAAACATGTCTCGTATTTCATTAGTCATCATGTCGCAGTTGCTTAGAGTTAACAGTACCAATCACGTGTTTACCTTCCAACCTCCTACGCCTATTGTGCTCGATCCGAAGAATGAATACGAAATAGCTCTAAGATCTTTTCATTCTTATCACAGTATACCAAACATTGAAAATTGTAAGTTTTACTACTACGATACCAAGGGCAAGCTTCAAAGTTTTGATTTTCCCACAGGATGTTATGAAATTGCTGATCTTGAAGCGTTTATCAGTGATAAGTTGGGTGCGGGCAATTCAACCAGACCGGTATTTTCACTAAAACCCAATCACAATACGTTGAAATGTGAAATTTCCAGTAAATACAAAATTTCCTTCATGGAAGCTGATAGTCTTGGAAGAATATTGGGATTTTCACCGAAAATACTCGACGCTAACAAATTGCACTCTTCAGATCTCCCCGTCAAAATTATTAAAGTATCTAGCATACGCTTCGATTGTAACATTACCACTGGAGCCTTCGATGCAAACAGACCTGCTCATACTATATACGAATTCGTCATACAAGTAGATCCGGGATATTCAATAGACGAAATTCCTCATAATTTGCTCTACTTACCCGTTATACCACAACGTGAAATAACCAACATCACTGTCATAGCCTTAGACCAGGACGGTCAGCCTGTAAACTTTCGTGGAGAACTAAGTACGTTGGTGTTGGAGCTTAGAGCGCGATGGGGCTAATAATCAATCATAAAAGACAATCTGCAGCACTTTCAACTTCATTAGCTGAGCAGTCGCCAAAGCTGAAACAGCTCACGTTCGCAAACAAATTGGTCCTGCAATCGCTGGGTTTTAAATTGAAAAATGACAACCATGTATGGAAAACGTCTACGCCAAAACGACAACATGCCTCCAATGTTTGATATCTATCGTAAGCCGATGTTTGATGAGTCAATTCGAAAGGCCGAATATAGAACCTATGCTCCATTTATAAAGTCATTCAATTGCAGTGACATTGTGGAGTTTAGCATTAATCAAGTTGATTCGTTCTTTGCAATGAGCGAAACTTTGTTGTGCATTAAAGGTTCGCTTGAAACACACGGAGCTGGTGACGTAAAATTAGCAAATAATGTTGGAGCCTTTCTATTCGATTCATGTACGTATAGTGAAAGTGCCAGGGAAATGGAAACAGTTCGAGATCCTGGAATAGTAAGCGCCGTACGTGCCATGACCTGTTATAACCAAGAAGATTCCAATCATATGGCTATAGCCGGTTGGAATTACCCAAAAGATCCTATTCTGAATGTTAGCGACAAGTCCTTCAACCTTCAAATACCTCTCAAACATATTTTCAACATTTTCAACGATTATTCCATGATTACATGTGGACGTCAAACAATACGACTAGTTCGGGCACGAAATGATAATGATTGCTTATATATTACTGAAAAGAATGTCTCTGGAACGCTCTCCACTACAACAGCTAAAATAAACATTACAAGCGTTGAGCTAAAAGTTAAACATATCTTTCCTAATGACGACATAAAATTAAATCTCATGAAATCCATTCAAAAAGATCAACCTATAGTTATTCCATTCAGGAAGTGGGAGTTACACGAATTACCCTCAATCACTAAAGGAGCAAGACGTGAAGTTTGGGCTGTCAAGACATCCACTTCAGTTGAAAGACCTCGATTTGTTATTGTTTTCTTTCAAACCGACAAACGTAACTTGAGTACAGCTGACCCGACTTTATTTGACAATGCCGACGTACAAAGTATAAGACTGTCACTTAATGGTGACTATTGGCCCAATGAAAGAATGCAATTGGATTTCGCTAAAACTGACTACAATGAGGCATATTTTAACTACACTGAATTCTATCCCAACTACGCAAACTCCACACAGAAGCGCCCCCTGCTGGATTATTCTTCTTTCAAGAAACGGGCATTGTTTGTTATCGATTGTTCGAAACAGGAGGAAAGCATGAAGGCATCAACAGTCGATGTGAAACTTGACATTGAAGCAAACATAGGCTTTCCCGAAAATACCAAAGTCTATTGCATCATAATTCACGATTGCGTGATGGAATACTTCCCCCTCACCGAAATTGTTAAAAGCTTGAACTAGTTGCTGATCGGAGTTAGTGTTCGAGCAGACGTCAACATGAGAGTAGCATTCGTAGACATTCAAGGTTTTGTCGTAGACGGGATTTTCGTTGCCAAAGAGCTCACCATAGAAATTGGCTTCAAAAGTTCACATTACATATTTTTACCACCGCAACCGTTTTCTACATTGAGCAACGAGGACAAAAAGACCACATCATACTTGGAAAGAAATGTGCACGGCATTCGATACTCTTCAGGAGATGTAGAATATTCTAAAGTAAATGAAATATTAGAAAGCAAGTTATTGTATGCCGCAGACTACATTTACGTTCGAGGACAACAAAAAGCCGAGTTTCTGCAAAAGAAATGTCACATTTTCGGTATTTTTCCACATATTATTGACGTTTGCAAATTTGATGGTACGCCGTGTGAAACAGGAAACTTTGACCACGATCCAAACCCCTGCCACGCCACTGGAGTATATTCGTGTACCGAAAGAAATGTACAACGCCTCCGCCACTGGTTTTCAAATACTGTATTACCATTATAAATAAAGTTTTTTTGAAAAAACATGGGTTTTATTGAAACACTCTGTATATTCATCAACTTTTATATTACATGAAGATTGGAATTTTCGTTTTACAATTTTTAAAATAATTTTTAAAATTAAAACAAATACAGCCACTAATATTACACATGACATGGCGAAAACGTTATTAATTTCATTTTTTATATCCCCTTCTGTTCTGTTGAACATGGTGTAGGTTGAATACGTCTTAACGGATAAGTATTTTGCGGCAGTCTACGGGCTTGGACCTCTTCAGACAACCAGTGAAGACTTCTCCACGTCACTTTCTTATCAGATAAACTAAGATTTTCCAGTTGATTTATAACCTCACTTCTATCTTCGTAAAAAGCAATGTCTAATTTATTCTTAATGAACTCCTCAAAACGATGACTGTTCTCTTCTGAAGACATATTACAAAAGAACACTCTGGTGACACGATGTTATTTTATTAAATTTTTCCGCGCCGCCTTATCATCCAAACGGATCTTTCTCGACTACGTCACATTTTACAGTAAGAAGCGTACG
>CAJUYG010006261.1:0-12441 GCA_910591675.1 Galerucella calmariensis
CATCAGCAGCTGATATTCTAATACTGATCCTAACACAGATTTTTTCTCGAGATGTTTTTATCGGAAATCTTTTTTGCACCTATTTAGATGCAAATCAGTTTGAGTACGTGGGCATTAGGATGTCCGTTATTTCCCAAACTGGGTTTTGTCCTGCAAACGCCCCTCAAATTTTCAGATTATGACCCAAAAAATATATCAGACCCAAACCAGCCCTTAATATTCACATTAACCCGTGCCTAAATCATCATACATTATCCATTTGAATAACATGGGATCTTTGCACTGTTTGCTGTTAATTTTTTTCCACTGAAACAAATGTAGCTAAAAATATTCAAACAGCTATTTCGTGTAGGCAATTTAACGCTCTACAAAAAAGATTTGAATGGTTTTTTCGATAAAATTTACCGGTTGAAAGTTATTCAATAATAAAGTTCTAGTTAAATTCATCATTTTCCTACTTTTTACTTACTATCGCTTTTCGATGATTGATGTTCGTTAGCTGTAATGAACTGTTATTCGTGACATCTGTCATCTGCGCCTTTTGCCATTTAAAAAACTTTCGCGAGTTTGATAAAATCGAAACAACCAATATGTCAGTTTACGTGACGTTGTGATAAAAACTGGGAAGTCAAAAATGTTGATGCTGAGTGTGGCGACTTGTATGTTGTGTGGTCACCACAAGATTTGATATTAGTAAAGACTTTATAGAAACTAATGCTAATACGTGGATTAGCAATGATAATTATTTGAATGGTCTGGCAATTGTTAATAACCTCCAAGTAGTAAGCGATGTAGCCGAAAGAGCAGTTCAATTAACACAAGATTATATTAATAGATTAACTACTCAAGAAGATAAAAAACAATATTTGATTCAAGTTGTAAGTGAATACCGGGCCAAATATCCTACCGACAAAAGGGTTTGAACTATACAAATAGCTGGTGTAGGCAAGTGGGACTTAGCATAAACCCCACTAAAACCATCCTGATAGCCTTCACTAAGAAAAGAAAACTCAACCTCAAAACCATAAAACTTGATGGGAACGAGATTGAATGGAGACAAGAAGTCAAGTATCTAGGTTTAACTTTAGACAGTAAACTCCTGTGGAACAAGCACGAAAAGGAGATTACATACAAGGCAAAAATGGCTATAATGGTGTGCAGAAATCTGGCAGGAGCAAACTGGGGCTTTAACCCAAAAATCCTAAGCTGGATGTACACTGCCATAGTGAGACCAATCATCACTTATGGAGCCATTGCCTGGTGTAGTAGAACTAGCCTATTGACGACGAGAGAAAACCTCTCCAAAATTCAAAGACTAGCCTGTATATGCATTACAGGAGCAATGAGAACATGCCCAACGGCAGCCATGGAAGTGATTGTCAACCTCACCCCTTTACATATGGTGGTGGAAAGTGTTGCAGAAAGAACAAGATACATACTAAGTAGAGAGGGAATCATTAAAAAAAAACACCTCCTCACTTCTTAGAAATCAGACAACCTGGGACATGCCACAAGACGGTATGATGAAAAAATATAACTTTTCAAAGAAATTCGTTACGGAAATGAGCAACAAGAAGGAATGGGATCCAAATACCATCACCAGACTTGGAAAGAATGCCATTCAGTGATACACAGACGGCTAAAAAGCAATAGAAGGAACTGGGATAGGAGTGTTCGGGCCAGGAACCAAACACTCTGAAAGCTTGGGAAAAACCCCAAGTATCTTTCAAGCGGAAATCCACGCCATAAGAAAGTGCGCCCAGTTCAATATTGATAAAGGATACAGAAGACAAATGATTATCATAATGTCGGATAGTCAAGCAGCCATTAAGGCACTAAGCTCTTGTGTAATCAGTTCCAAAATGGTGTGGGAATGCCTAGACAAACTCAATGAACTAGGCGAGAACAACATAGTCACCTTACTATGGATTCCAGGACACACTGGAATAGAAGGGAATGAAATAGCAGATGAACTAGCAAAGAGGGGGACTGAAATACCTTTCTGGGGACCTGAACCCTTTTGCGGAATCAGCCCCAATGTAATATTGGAAGAAATAGGTTAAGCCGAGAAAAAGAGAAGATCTGACCATTGGAAAGATCTAGTAGGGGTTATACAATCAAAGACTCTTCTGGGTGACTACAACCTGTCAAGATCAAAAGAATGCATAAGTCAAAGTATAACTGCGCTAAGAGTTTTGACAGGGATCCTAACGGGACATTGTCGCCTGAATGGGCATCTGAAAAAGCTCAAAATAGTGGAGGAAGAAGAATGCAGATTTTGTGGAATGGAAGAAGAAACCTCCATCCACATACTTTCCAACTGCACAGCACTTCAGAATCCTAGAGCACAGCACCTGGGAGATTACTGGCCTAAGTTGAAGCCTGCAGACATCCTAAAATTCCTCCGGGAAATAGGACTAAAGGAACTACTAGTTTCTGAGACTCTCCTCAGAAACTGAGTAGAAGTAAGGGGGCACAATAGATCTCTTAGGTATCAGTGAATGTCACCCCAAAAACACACACATACACATACATACATACAATAAATTCAACCCTAGCAAGTTCTAGGTGTTTATATATAGCTAAAAACTTCACCAAAGCTTGCCTAGCTGGTTGTGCTGTCAAGTGTTTTCTGATTGACAAGAAGCAGTCGAGTGAAAGGTTGAGATGAATATGTCAGCGCTTGTACTCTTCTACCTTCACATTTAACCGTTTATAATAGTGAATGAGTGAACCTGCGGATGAATCCGATCCAAAAACTCCTTTACGAAGGGATATACATAATGCTATTTATTCATTCATTTTGTGGCATTAAGTACGTTGAACTATTCAAACAAGTTTGGTTAAATCAGTTTGGTACTATAAACTGCAAATACGGCTGGAACCAAGAAAAAGTGGACACCAAAAATTTTTACCATGAATCGATTTTCTAAGAATAGAACGTATCATATGAGTATCTTGGGTTTTGGAAAATGGATTTTAAAAAATTTCATCACTCCATTTGGAGGAGAAATAATGATTTTATACAAAAACAGACGGTGGCAGTCGATTTCTCGTCCCAAAATAACCCTTTAAACAGATTTTTGAGCATTTTTTATGTCGAAAACATTTTTTTGTTGTCGAAAATTTTGAAGCAAGGGGTAGTAAATATTTAACGTGAACTAACTCTCGCTAACTTCCTCATTGCTTCGAATTATCGACTCATAAAATGGTATATGTAAAATTTTCCCCTGAATCGATTGCCGAAGACTAGAACGTTCTATCTCTCATATCATTCGAGTTATTGGTATATTTATTTTTGTAAAGAGGATTTTCGAAAATTTCATAATTCCATTTGGAGGAGAAAAAATTATTTTATACAAAAACAGACTAAGGCAGTCGATCTTACGTCCCAAAAAACCACCCGCGACGAATTTTCAGCATTTTTCATATCGAAAACATTTTTTCCTTATTAAGCTTCGTTCTGTTGCGAGCGTATATTTGGGAGAAATCGAATAACAAAATAAGTTCTCTCTTCTGTTGTGATTTTATTGTATACGATGGATTAAATCTTTGTTGTAGCAGATGGCACTAGAACGTCGAATTTATATGAAATGTGAAACTGCGGCATTTTCCAATTAAGGAAACAACATGCGTTACTATCCTCATATATTTCTAGAGAACTGCTAAAATCCAACATGGAAAGGTGTTGGGCTCGTTTAGGCTTGCGGCGGTGAATGTCAGGTTTAATTTCAGCCGACTTACTGGATTCGCCCGGATTTCACAGCTTAGTTTATTGTATAAGCTGCAGGTGTCCACCGTGGGACGATGGAATTTGAGGCTTGGGAATTCCTGTTCCGAAGTGAAACTTGTACGTAAACTCGTTGTTTATGTAGGAAAATAAATTTCAGGGAAGATACAAGGTGTCAGTGTTTATTAGAAAGACAAATGAAATATTTTCGATAACAAATTTGAAGCTTTTCCATTGTAGGATTTTCCTTATCCAAATGTATATTTTTATGCATATGCGAGCATACCAGAGTGAAGGGAGTTGGAGAGAGTGAGAAAAGGTATAACTAAGCTAGGGAAAAGATGCGACACCTGAATACAAGCTTACGAGAAGGAGGAAGGGGGTGATTAATGGTTTTTCACGATTGGCGATGTAAATACATCTTTTCGTCGAGAAAGATAAATGTGAGAGCTATAGTATTCCAGTATATAAAGGAAAAAAGTTAACATTAATTACGCCCTATTTTCATCTTCCGGCTGGAAGTTGCATTTGGTACCTCATTAAATATGAGACAAAGTTTGCCATGAAAACGCGTGCGAGGGCGGAGAAAATGGCCCCAAAAGACCAGAAAAGTAGGTTTTCAGTCAATATCTCCTAAAATATGGCAGTTAAAGATTTTTGGTTCAGATAAAAATTAAAGTTCAGTTAATTTTCCACAAAAATGGTCTTTATGATTTTTCCCGAAAATTTGACCGGTTTCGAGAAAAACGGCACCAAGCGCACCTCGAATAATGAGCTTCTGTGCTGCATGCCGGAGAGCACAGTCCGTGTATTTACACATCAGCGGGGGGACAAATTATTCAATAACTTTGTGAAAAATGCATGTTTTCTCATTATTCAAAATTCATGTGAAAGAGGAATTCTGCTGCTATCATACCCTGTGAATTGAGTCACGCTTGACTCTTTTGGCCATATCGGAACACGGGTCAAACTTTCTGCTCCCGGGCAATTTTGACCTCGCCAGGAATTTGTTCCTATTTTTTTTTGTATTGAACTAATTTACTCAAAATTTTCTTGATTATGGGTCCTCATAAGGTCCTTTGTCATCCCTGAAATTTGTATATCCAATTTTTTTTTAATTTTCATTTAATCGTTGTTTATTGAATCCCAAATTTTCGCTGTTTTTGGATCGTGGGGAAAATTTGTGAACAACCATCAATTAAAAATTTATACATGATCCGATTGGTCTCTATGATACATCATTTGAAAGCTAAGAATGTCTACTTTCCGATTGTGCCTGCTCTTCATTTCTAACATTTTAACACCTTAACTAGTGTAATGGGGGAATTCCCACCTTTCCATTGGAAGTTATGATTAAAGGCGATAAAAGAAAACAAAAACGGTGAGTATGTCTTTGTTGAATCGTATGACCCGCATGATAAGACTGCATTTGACTAAATCTATAGTACATTCAATATCCTTCTTGGTGTGCGTCATCGTTTGTGACGTATATCCGGGAATTGGGTATGTCGTTTATTTTATTTGCCATTTTGAAATATAGAAATCTTAAATTTGATAAATAAGTTCATCAGGATCGTATTCAGTCAAATTCGGAGAGGTTATGGAATTAATAATTACCAGCTTCTTTTTCCAACTGAAAATACTGGGGAATGTTCAAAATGCTGATGTTTTACCGTGTATCTAGGCATATTTTTGTATTATTTAAATAAATATAACAATAAGATTGATATTCACTTTTCATAAATAATCATTGATCTGACGAGAACTGTCAGTGGTACATTAGAAAAAGACGTAAGACACATTGCCAATACCAAAGTTACGTTTGCATCCTATTTTGAATGATGTAATTCCTCTCGATTGATAGGTCGCGCTTTCGCGTAATCTAAACATCAACTAATCAAATGTTTTAAGTCAAAGAATAGGGTTAACGTTTGTAATAGATTTAAACGGCTCATTATTGTGATATTTTAACTAGGATTGACCACAGACCTGCCTTTTTTCCATATCTTCAAACATAATATGTTAGAAAGACATCAACAATCGATGACGCACTTCAAGAAGGGTATTATATGAACTCTACCTGAGCGCATCACCATGGCAATAAATCGTCCAGTAAAATGTTATCAACTTATAAAACTATCTGCTGTATGATCCTAGTGGTATATTCATAATTTTGCTCGCTTTTTTCTTGGGAAATCAAAACCAGAATCTTTTTATTCAAATTTTTCCTTCCTGCGTTTCGGTAGCGTATCGGCAAGAGTTATTAAGAGAAATTGAGTTAAAAAAAGCAGTTTCCAGGGTTTTATTCGAAAAATAAATTATTTTCAAAAGAAAAAAATTTCAAGAGCGCCACAAAATTTATTTCAGAGAGCAATTGCTAAAAATCGGCCATCTTTCTACTGCGCAAAAGAATATAACAAATACCAAGATACTCCGGATTTGAGGTGAAGCTGGTTGCCGAGTGCTGAATAAAACTTTAGACATAAAAAAATATTTATCACTAAATTTAAATCTAGGTGGAGCCTTATAAATCTACAAACTACTTTCCTTTTTTTCTATAGGTCAATATCTTCATAAATCAGGAACAGTTACCCAAATATTGTGGTCCAACTTTGTTGGTCCCGGTAATTATTTTGGCCTTAGGAAGTGGCCTGCGAAGTGGACAATTATTGCTCCTTCTAACCCACTGGGAAGTTGAATTTCTCTATTAGTGGTTAATAATTTTCTATTATTAACCTAGGTCAATAATGGACAAATTCAAATATTTTGAGAATCCAGGTACAGTAGTTCAACAAAAGCTTGTGCAACATAATTTTGTATACCCAGGAGATTGTTTTCACCATATTTGCTGATTGAAATTACCTATTAAGATAAAATTATTTGAATAAAAATGCCATTAGTTCAAAATTCGCGCTTAACCAAAAATGACTGACCAAAAATGACAAGTACGTTCTTAATATATGTATAGAAGAATGGCAGGGTACATGTCAGTTAGACGACGGGATAAACGCTTCACGAGTTGCATTTAAAAGTTATTTTCAATGTTGTCTTGAATTTGGCTAGTAGTGGGAAAAAATGGTATATACACCATGGTGGGGAAGACATTTATAAGCATCGCACATTATTTTGGTGCTCGGTCAATAATAATAGTCTTCACCACCTTGGTGTATAATAGTATATTATGCAACGATCATGTAATGACTCGCATAAACCATACGAAACTCGCCTTCGGCTCGTTTCGTATCCCGGTTAATGCTCGTGTATTAATAACCCTTACATGAAAGTTGCATACAATATTTTTTCTACTCCGATTAATAAGAATTATTTAATTAATAATTATCATTTATTATAAAAAACAAGAACAATGAAAGGAACTTCAACAAATAAATTCTACAAATTGTACAACAAATGAATTTGAAACTTTTGAACATAATAATATTAATTCTTCAATCTTCTTTGTGCATGTATAAATTATTTATTGTACAATTTGTAAAATTTATTTGGGGGGCTGATCCTGTTCGGATGGTTGTTGAACTGGAGGGCATGTTGAAGTTTGTTTCATTCCTATTTCCAATTGAATTAAAAATTTTATTCGAAACATTCATTTTATTTTGGATACTTTCTTCAATATAATTCAAAATAATTAAAAAAAATTTAACAGTAAACTTTAAAAAAAAGTAGGGCCTGGGTATGGATCGAACCCTGATCCTCTAACCACATAACTTTTATATCTTGCTGCTTAAACAGCTAGGCTATGACTTTTCGAATATTTGAGAATTAAAACTGCATTTATAGGTAATTTAAAATGATTCGTTTATTTATTTAAAGAAAAAATTTGATTATTTGATTATTTGATTTAATATAAACATACTTTTGGAAAAATAAATTGATTATCAGGCGCTTCATCTAAAAATCTCGTTATCTCATCTGGTAGAGCATGTAAATTGGGATATTTTGATATGTCAATATTATGCTTTATATTTAAAACTGTTTTAATAATTGAATAATGTGTCCATACGGATGATGGTTTCATTTTCTTTTGTAATTCTTCAAAATAAACTATTAAAACATTCTCAGAAAACGATGTTATATTTTTTGTGTTTATTCAACATAAATAGTTTGTATAATTTTTCATAAGTTTTCTTGGATTTTTCTGGTAATATGTTGTCAACTGCATTTTCGGCTCTTTCTTTAATTTCTGAAGGCGTCAGAGAAAATGCTTCGTTATCACTCATTATTTAAGCACAATTTAATTATTTAGTTTAATTAATTTTAAATATAGTTACTTTTGAAAATCAAAATTATTTGACAGCTGTCAAATTAAGTGTCACTTAATAGGTCTGTTCGCTTGCAATAAAAGTGTAGCAGTGAGCTATATAATTTTGAAAAATTTAGGTCTATCTGTGAAAAAATGCGTGTAAAAGTGCTAAATTTGGGACTATCTATGTATATTGCATTTGTATACTGCAAGAAGCATTAAAACATAATTACCTAAAATAAATAAAATCGTATAGCTCAGTGCTACACTTTTATTGCAGGGAACAGACCTAATATAATTAATTTCAGAAATGTCAACCAGGTATCCATGGCTATATTAAATATTGTGCGAATGTCGCATTCCTATTGGCTTAAAAATCTGTATCATAATGAAAATTTGTATCATAATGAATATCATTATGATACAGATTTTAGTCTTTTAATAAGTATATTATAAAACAGGAGTAGAAAATAGTAGTTTGTGCAACTAGTGTGGATATGATGGCCATATCGCACGAGGACGAAGTTTGAGCACGACGCCGTAGGCAGAGTGCTCAATCGTTCGAATGCGATATGGACAATCCACACGAGTCGAACAGTATATTTTTTCTACGACCCATTCAAGAAAAAATCTAGAAAATAAAAATTTGAATAAACTGTAAAATAAATATAACTTGAAATTAAAAATTTTCAACAATTTTCTTCATAATCGTACCAATTCAATTTTATGCCTTCACTAATTTTTTGTGATAAACGTACAGTTTTTAAATGTACAATTTGTATAATGTTACGGTTTCTTTTTTTAAATATGCGATGCTGTTATAAATAGATGTTGCCAGTCGGACTCCCGCAAAAAGGGTACCGTACCTTTATTTATAATAATGAATATTCTGGTAAATATTTCAAGTGTGCCTGTTGTAGTTATCAATATTGAGCAGAATAATTATTTAAAAATAAAATGAACAATTGAAAAAAAATCCTTCACCCGGAATCGAACTCGGGTCTACCTCATGTAAGTCCGGTATGTTAACCACTCGGCTACCGAGATTTATTAAAAGTACATCTCAGAAGTATTACATAGCTTCATAAAAACTGACCTTCATCGGTAGTCCCTTAAATACCCATTTTATTCTGTTTTTAGTATTTGTTATTAATTTATAAGGTTTATTTTATTCAAGTTTATTTTTATAAATAAATATTCTGGATCCAGTGCTTCTGGGAGAGACTTTTTTTGACAAGTTATTTTGACGTTTCTTTAAATTGAAAAAAAGATGAATGACGAGTACTAAACGCGAATGCTGATTGGTGGTTTTCATATACGTTCTAGGATGTATATGAAATCATATACGTTCAGTTAACCGATATGGCCTACATTAGCCTAGTTTACACCGACAACTTGGTACGCGGACCAAGCACCAAATTCGTACTATATCAGAACCAAATATTTAGTTCGAACGGTGTAAACGCTTGCGGACTAAGCTGGTCCGCTCTTGGTTCGGTACGCGCCAGCAGAGGTACCGAACTAAATTTGGTCCGGATTTGGTTCGAGGTCAATTGGTGTAAACTCAACCGGAACAAGCCTCAAGACTTACCAGTATTAAATTATATTTATTTGGCAAAAAAGAGTAAAAAAGTAAAGCCTTTCCTGAATTTTCAATTTTGTTGTTGTTTGTTAATTTTCAATTTTTGTTTGTTATGTTATGAGGATTTGATTTTTTGGTTATGTTATGAAATTTAATTTGACAGCTTTGACATTTGACGAACTGCAGGCGCACACATTTAGTTCGCGCGTTGCAAAACGGTGTAAACGAACTAGAACCAAGCATTGGTGCTACCGAACTATCCCCACCCACTTAGTCCTATCGGACCGTACTAAACGTTTATGGGTGTAAACTAGGCTACTCCCATTCTCTAAACTGTGCAGGAAATGGATAATATACATGTGGGTGTAGAAAAAAATATTTATTTGTCACTAGCGAATGCTTCAAAAAGTTTTTTTGTGCCGTCATTTATCTCGAGTCAATTTTCCACGTTTACTAATCGTGAATTGCAATTCGATTTGCAATGAAGAATAGTAAAAGGTTTGGCTACTAATTGCCTATACGATAATTAATGAATTTCTTCAGGAAACGTTAATTATCACGAATACTCACCTTTACATTCACTAAAGTGGACTGACTCTGACATGGCAATATTTTTTAGTAGCTACTACCGCAATCTCCAGATTGATTGTTTCATTTGGACAAATGACCCCAGTTCTCAGACACGCGTATACGGTCTGTGGAATATTTCTTTTCTCGAAGGACTCTTTGAATCGAAATGTAGCGCCACATCTTAATTTTTGAGGTAATCACTTGAATTCGTGTCATCGTCAGGCTTTCCATTTTATGCAACATACAATATGGACGTATTTCCATTTACCATGGAAGTAACAAACAATTTTTTTCAAAAGAAACAAAAAAATTGTGTGAGGGAATCATTGATTTTTGAAAGTTGCCTTTTACTATAGACGTACGATACCAATTTTTAAGAGGGTTAATTTATTTGGACAAATATACCCGATTGTTATATCCACTTGCATTTATGTTCCTTCCTATTTAGAAGATAGTGAACTACGATTCTTGTACTCAAAAATGGGAATTATTACTTATATATCAGTGGAGTTTTCGACGATATTGACCTTGAAGGAGAATACTTAGGAATTTTCAAATGCATGGAAAAAGAAAATATGTTATATAGTCAAATGCAGACCTACTCACCGTTTTTGTTTCCTTTTATTGCGTTTAGGGCGGGTTTATCAATGCTCGGTTAAATCTGTCAGCTACGTAGCCCTCAGCTATCTTTAGCCGGCAGTCACAGTCTCGGTTACAATAGAAAGCGTTTATTAATGCACCACATAACTGACAGCTAGCTAACTGGAGGCTACGTGTAATTGAGCATTTGACAACTTTGTTCGGATTATGAACGTGAGTGTAATATTGTCAAAGTGTAAATTTCTGATTTTAATTTGGTGTAAGCAGGATCACCTGTTACATGAAATATACATATTATTAATTTTATTCGTATATAACATATACAGGGTGTACCAATCTTACGACAAACTTCGGTAAACGGGTTATTTTAAGAGATATCAAAAAATGTTATTAATGTTATTAACAAAAATATTAGATGGGCTGAGGGTCCATATTTTGAAATTATATCGAACTATAGAGTGTGCTGCATAACTCCGTTACAAACCAAACATATGATTTTTCAAATGAGAACCCCTGTATATTATACCGAATTCGGATTGGTTACATTTTTTGAAGCTTTTGATATGAGGTTTTGCCACGTTATCCTTCAAAAGATATAGACACGTTTATGTGAAAATCGTAGGTAAATCAACGCTCTGTAGCTTGTTGTACGTTGAAGAAAAAAATGTATTTTGCCAAACAGAGTATTGTAACATGATGCAATATCTCCGTATCCTATTAAATTTCAATTATATTCTTTCTTATATACAGGGTGAACGGAAACTCGAACCTGTCATTTTCTTTCTCCTTTTAAATAGAACACCCGGTATTTTATAGCAAAAATAGAATCTTCGATTATGTGACTTTAATTTTTGTCAAGCATTCCCTATACCCAAAGTTTATAAAAACAGAGTTATCTGGTAATATTTATTGTAAACTATTATTATTGACCTATTATGTGAAAGCAATAAACGTTGTATGTAACAAAAACTCCTGATTAATGATAAATTTCAATGAATAATTCATTCTAAACAATACTAGCTACCAAAAGTATAATTCTAACCGTAATATTAAGCTGGAGGTTCAAATTGTTCACTGTTAACATCATGGCAATGCTGTAAGAGGGGGCCCAACTGATTGGCCAGCTCGGTCACCCGATTTAACAAAAGTATATTTATTTTTTTCGGGTCTTGTGAGGAATAAGTTTATAAAATCCCCGGCTATTAGAGATGACATGAAAAGGATAATTAGTGCGGCATTTCCATCTGCTAACGTTGATATGCTAAGAAATGTTAGTCAATCATTTGAACTATTCTGCAGCATTGAATTGATGTTTACGGTGAACATTTTGAACCTTTAGTTTAATATTAAACCTTATATCAAAAGCTTCAAAAAAATGTAACCAATCCGAATTCGGTATAATATATAGGGGTTCCCATTTGAAAAATTTTGTTTGGTTTGTAACGGAGTTATGCAGCACTCTGTATAGTTCGATATAACTTCAAAATATGGACCTTCCGCACATCTACTATTTTTGATAATAACATTTTTTGATATCTCTCAAAATAACCCATATACCGAAGTTTGTCGTAAGATTGGTACACCCTGTATAACACAGTGAATCAATAATATGTGGAAGTTATTATTTTTCTATTTTACCGTGAGTTTACTCTGACAGCATCGTGGAAAACTTCACTTGTCAGTGTCAAAATTGTGGTACTG
>CAJUYG010006262.1:0-12437 GCA_910591675.1 Galerucella calmariensis
AAAAGATGGTTTCTAACTTCTACACTTTCTCTGTACAACTCTTTTTTTCAATTTGAAGTTTCAACTTTTCCTAAGTGGTCTTCACGAACTTTTGGCAATTTTTTATCCTTTTAATGTTTCCCACTTTTTCTGTTAAAAGCAGCTTGTCAATTTAAAAGTTTTTACCTTCCTTTTGTTCTCCGGGTTTTTTTCAATCCCGTAATAATGCTTTTTGCACTCATCTATCATCTAACAACTTTCTAGCAATTGAAGTACTTTTACGCTGGCTTCTCACTGATTTTTTCTTGTCTTTTTTTTATAAGTTCTCACTCTCTTAAAGGTATCATCGTTACCAATAACACCAGTACATCCCTTGAGGAGCTAGATTCTTTACTGAGGAAGTAGAACTTCCCGTAGAAGAACTTCTTCAAAGTAGTAATGAACTAAACAAGAAATATGAAACACAAACATTTGTCCTCTCGGATAGTTCCACACCCTCAGTCAAGAACTACTACCTCAGTACAACTTACTTTTTTCCAGTAACAAGCTGAACTTCTTTCCACCGTATTTTTATTTTACCTTAACGCTTGTAAATTAGAGTTAAAACGATATCTCGTAATGTGAGCATAATAATTCTTTTTTTTTATATTTTCATAATCTATTTTGATCCGTTAAATTAAATTTTACAATTCCATCTGGCTGGCCTGAAGCAGTGTATGGATCTTTTTATATTTGCAAATGTTACATTCTTCAGTTTAACTTTGGTTGCACCGATAAGAATAATTTGGCGCTTAAGGTTGGAATTTATTAAATTTATCTCTACATTTCGCTTAGCTCGAGTTTATATATAGAGAGAGGACTCTGTTCGAGTTATTTGGATTAACGACAAAAGCAATGAAATAGTTATTTGTTTAACTAGGCAGCAAAGTAGTAGATTGACTGCCGAGTTGAACATATAATTTTTTCTCCGATTGTTCATAATGATATAGGAGGATATTGTATTTGAAAATTATCTGAGGAAAGAAAAGGTGGCCTATTCGTTCAAAATTGTAGTAATTTTACCATCAATGTTAATAACAGCTAAACATATGTTTTTAAATTCTTGTTAAAAGTGTTATGTAATAATTGCTAATAAATGCTTACGTCAAATTTTTTATTCCAATTGAGTATAATCACTTTGCTGCCTAGTCAGAAAAGTATCCACTTTGCTGCCTAGGCAGGAAAAGTAATACTTTGCTGATTGATATGTGTCAGCAAAATTAATATTTGCTGCCAATCGGAGAAAAATATAATTGAATTGAAGTCAAAAATTAGGCAGCAAGCACTGTCCCTGCGCTTTCGCCACATTTTTAAATATTAAAAATCTGCATTTATTTCTATTTTTTGGATTTTAATTGAAATAAATGAAGTTTCATCAAAGTATTTCAGCCCAAGCAATGTTCAAATAGTCTTCCTGGTGCCAAATCTGTTAATTTTTGTTGGAAATTGGAATAAACGCCAATAGAATACAAAGTAACCTCTATCCCGTGCGCTCCCACCAAATTTTCAAAAATCCCAACGTTCGCATTTTTATATTTTGCGGGTTTTTGATAATAAATGGAATTATGACTTCATTTGGAGGAGAAAAATTGATTTCATACAAAAACAAACTGTATCAGTCAATTTCTTGTCACAAAAAACCCCTTTAGACGAATTTTTAGCTTTTTTTATGTCGAAAACATTTTTTTTGTCGAAAATTTTTAAACAGAGGTATGGTATGGTATGGAAATATTTCGCGATATGATGATGGTTTTGGTACATTTATATAAGTAGCATTAGTTTGTTGTTACTGGATTTTACTAATCACGTTATTTTTTTCAGGATCCCAGATGATATTGTTAGGAATAATCAATTCTTTTGAAGAAATGGAGAAGACGAAAATGACTTGAATAATAATTGTATTTCATTGATTTTATATTGTTTTGCAATATTTATTGTAGCTATTGCAAATCTTTATAGAGCAGAATGAAACCATAATCATAAAATTATGGTCTATGTATTAGGAATGGGCTATATTGATGATAGTTCATCAACTGTGTATTGTATATAATAAAAAATATATATATCTATATCGATATGTTCATGAATAATAGTATATTATGCACCAAGGTGGTGAAGACTATTATTATCAACCGAGCACCAAAATTATTTCGCGGGGGCTTCGCCCCGAGTGGAGTAAGGTGCGAGGTTTATAAACGTCTTCACCACCGTGGTATATATAAAATTTTTTCCACTACCAGCCAAATTTAAGACAAAAATTAAAAACACACCTCGAGAAGTGTGTACCCCGTCGTCTGACTGACAAGTACACTGTCAGTTTTCGATATAATTATAACGTACTCGTTATGTCATCAGTCATTTTTGGTTGAGCGCAAATTTTTAACTAATGACATTTTTATTCAAATAATTTTATCTTGATAGGTAATTTCAAGCAGCAAATATGTTAAGGACGATCTCCTGGGTATACAAAATTATGTTGCACAAGTTTATGTTGAACTACTATTCCTGAATTATCAAAATATTTGAAGTTGGCTAGAAGAAGCAATAATTGTCAACTTCACAGCTAATAGTGGAAAAAATACGTTCATTCATAATATATCGAAAACTGACAGTGTCCTTGTCAGTCAGACGACGGAGTAAACGCTTCTCGGGGTGCGTTTGTGAATTATTTTAAATTTTGTCTTAAATTTGGCTAGTAGTGAAAAAAATTGTATATGCACCAAGATTGAAGGTTGAAGACATTTATAAACCTCGCACCTCATTCTGCTCGGGGCAAAGCCCTTCGCGACATAATTTTCGCTCCTTTTAGCGCGCCCTCATACTCATCCCACCTTTTCTCCATCTCCTCATCCATCCATTCATGTACTTCCTCTCTGGTCACACCCCTCCAGCGTTTCTGTCTGGCTCTATCCATCAAGTCCAATGGATAGGACCTTGACAGCACTGCTGCTGCCAGTCCACCCACTGTCCTGTACGCCTGCACCACCCTCAGGAGTATCCCTTTCTGCACCCGCAGGAGTGGTCTAGCCCTCGCATTCACTCCTGCTTTCTCACCTCACACTTCCACGCCTCACAGCATACTCTGGTCGACCGTCCTACCAATTATCCTCCTCTTCCACTCTCCCGGTCCTTTCACATTACCCATTAATCTTCCCAGCCATGCTGCCCTTACTTTTGCCCTCTGTGCGTCTTATCCTCAGCCACTTCAAGTCCACACCGCTCTATCTTCTCCAGAATTTTCCTACACATCCTCTCCGCCTTTCTTTCTATCTCCACCTCTCTCTTTGCCGTACATACCAGACAGACATCGTCCGCATACACCGTAATTTCCCATCCCTCCTCACATGCTATCCCACAAACTTCATCAAACACACACTTCCAAAGCGTCGGTCCCAGAACCAAGCCCTGGACCCACGTCACCCCTCACGAAGGTGGGCAACAGTTCATCATTCAGCACCGCCAATCCGTTGGATGTCAACACTTCCTCCAGGATCTCTCCTATCCTGTCCGTTTTTCTCCCTCCCCAAGCAGTATTCTTGGCATTGAAGACGCCTGTCACAATTCTTCTCATAACTCTCCTTTTCCTTTTTGACACCCGAAGATCGTCCTCCAATCCTGTCATACTCCTCTCATAATATTCTAGACTGACACTTGGACTTATATACACACTGTACACCACCATGTCTCCAATTTGCACTACCACCCATTCGCTTCCCTTCCTCACTTCATCCGCCCTCATTCCATCTCCCACTACTCTTATTCCTGCCTCTCCTGTATCATCCATTATCCATCCTTGCTTTCTCACATATCTAGCATTCACCTCAGATCCACACACCTTCCCTCCTACAAATCACCTTATCTAGAACATCTTGTGCTACTCTGCATTTCCCTGAATTTATTTGTAACACCCTCCATCCCTCCTCTACATTTTTTCTTCCCGAGTTCTGCTCTCCCCTTCCTCCTATTCGACCAGACATCCCCTCTAAGGGGTCCAGAGTGTCCCACCTATTTTTTCCATCTCCGTCTACATCTACTACCTTCCTCCCCCTACTACACTATGTCTCCCCTGGCTTGTGTTTCCTTTCCCCACATACCCTACAAAGGAAGGCTTGCCGATAGTCTCTGGCTATGTGCCCCACGCTCTTACATAGCCAGCATTCCCTAATCTTCTCCACTCTCCTTGCCTTATATCACGCTACATGATAGCCCTTCATTCCACATCCAAAACATCTGCCTCCTCTCTCCTCTCTATAATATTTACCCCATTCAAGTCCAGCTTAATCTCCCGTTTTCCTAGTAAGGTGCCGCCTTCTCACATTCCACCCTCACCATCGCCATTTTCATGCCGTTCCTCTCCCTCACCACTTTCAACACCCTTGTCTCTTCCCCAATCAATTCCTTTATTTTCTTCCTCACCACTCCATCTTCCATCCATGGGTCTATCCCTATCATCTTAATGGTTTTTGTTTCCCTCCTTGCCTCCACTGCCCTAGCTCCTGTCACCCTTTCCACCTTCAGAATACTCCTCACCTCAACCCCCTTCTTTGCTTCTATAACCACCTCCCTGTTCCTTGAGACTCTAAGTCTATCCACCCACTTTCCTTCCATCTTCGTCAAAACCTTCTTAATCTTATCTATCCCCTCCTGATTGACTTATCCGGGATCCTTCAGGATTACCGCCTCATTCCTGACCTCCTTTTCCCTATCTATATAACAAGTCACCTCAGTCCCATCAGCTCTAACCCACGCTACAATCTTCTTCAGCACCTCCACCTCTACATGCTCAAGCCTGTGTAGCCCAATTCTGACCCCGCTCCCCACTTCCCCAAACAGTCGACTCATCATATCAAACACCTTCCTCTCATCCCTACAATCCCCCTCCATCCGACAGATCAACTCCTGGTCCCTTTTCTTTCCGTAGTGCGTACCTCCTTAACCCACTCCATTTCCTCTCCTTTTTCTGCTATCATCGGATACCTATCCCTAAACATCTTCTGTATCCCCTTCTCCATTCCACTGTCCTCCTTAGTCCCACACCACTTTTATCTTTTACTCCCCTAAAATGGGATATCCCACTTTCACCTCTATTCCATCCCCTTTTTTGCCCTCCCAGTCCCTATCTCTAATCTCATTCCATCCATCCCAGTCTCTTTTCCCGGTCTCCCATCGTGTTTGCCTTCTCTTGGTGTATAATACACTATTGTCTTATTGTCGATGAACATTTGTATATTACAATTGAAACTATTCAATTATATTTCTATTCCACAAGTTTTGTCAGTTATGTCTAAAGGTAAATATTAAATATTTGGAAAAAATATTGCGTTTTATTTTCGTAGTAATAATGTTTACGATGGGGTTGACTAATCATTTTTATCAACCATAGGCGTACTTGAAATTTTTCCAAAGGGGCGAATTTTTCATTTTGAAAGTCAGTGGCGTACTCGAAAAAAATTCAAAGGGGTAAAAATTTTCTTATCACTAGTACGACGGTTCTCCGCTAGATGGCGCTAGCTGTTTTCAGTAATGCGAGAATTCGCCGATAGGGGGCGCTGATCAAGTTAATAAAATTAGCGCCATCTGGTGGTGAACCCTCCAAGTAGTGGTAACCGTCAGCGCCATCTAGTGGCAAACCCTCGAACTAAAAAGTAGTTCAAGGGTTTGTCGATAGATGGCGCTAGTGGTTATCACTACTTGGAGGGTTCACCACCAGATGGCGCTAATTTTATTAACTTGATCAGCGCCCCCTATCGGCGAATTATCGCATTACTGAAAACAACTAGCGACATCTATCGGCAAACCCTCGAACTATTTTATGAAATTTTTTTTGCGGATAGATGGCGCTAATTATTATCACTAGTTCGGAGGTTTGCCACTAGATGGCGGTGTTACCTAGACATCATTGGTGTACTCAATTTCTTTTCAGGAGGTATTTTTTTTCCAAAACCCATTGGCGTACACCAAAAAATTTTCAAGGGGATAAAATTGAAATTTTTCTGCAAAATCATTTTTTTTTGGAGACGCCCTGGTATTCTATATCGCCTATCCCATAATAAAACACAAGAATAAGTCCAACTTATTTTTATTATTAACGTCTATTTTACATAAATATTTGAATGAAGAAGAACGCCTAATTTTCAAAAACTTCAGAATCAGATAATGGTTAAGCCTGGAAAAGCTTCAATTGCTTATTGTACGTCTGCATATAAATCTACTCGACAATTATACCCTTCTGGTCCAATGAAAATGGTACTCTAGTTATTGAAGCAACTGTATCGACGGGCAACTTGTAGACAATCATATATCTAAAATAGAAAAAAATATTTACAATTAAAACATCATTAAGAAATGTTGAAAAAATTTTAACTCTCTCTAAATACTTTAAAATAAATACGCGTGCGCAAAAATAGTAACAAATAAGCGGCTTTTTCCTCTGTGAACCTGGATGGCACGCATTTTTTTTCAAATATGAAATATTGACAATTTCCAGAAATGTCACCTGTCAATAATACGATACGATAGAGAGGTCATTCATTACAAATATTATTCGATGCAGCCATCTATCCAGAAAGTTATCTCTTCTTAGTTATGCTGTCAATAATATAAGATAGAGAGGCCACTCATTAAAAATATTATTGGAAGCTGTCATCTATCACAAAGTGGTATGCAACCAAACATGCATTAATGTATTGTAGCTATAAGCAACAAAGAGGTATGCAACTGAGCATGCATTTATGCATGTTTGGTTGCATACTTCTATGTTGCTTATAGCTACAATACAATATGCCCAAATGAAATTTTACTACGATTGATATAAATTTAGAAGTGGAAAGATCGATCTGAATAGCTTGGTTTAATATGCATTAAAAATTAAAGAAATATCTTCTCCACAAGTTTTATATTTTTTTATTTATTACAAAATATGTCACCAACTAACTACTTTTTCTTGTTGATGTTACCACTTGTTTGTTACACTTGCATTGTTATTTCTACTTCTGGGTTAATGTTAGAATATCAATCATAATTATGTATACTTACAGTTGATTCTTATTAAAGCACACAGTTCCTCCATTGCATGGTTCTAATATTTTCATATTCCAACAAAATAAACTTGGATTGACATACTGTTGTTGTTTTTCCTTCATTTCCTGGAAAACACACAAATGTTAAAATGACTATTACCAAGTGTTGCTTTCATCTGAAATAGGTACTTGAACTTGTGTCGGTCTAGACAATCATTAAGCCGAACCTGTTAGTCTAGCTAGAAATTGAAATAAACCGCCTTAAAAACCAACATAACGACTATCCCGTGCGCTCCCACCAAATTTTTAAAAATTCGAGGATGCATCATATAGATATATTTTTTGGTTTTTGATGGGAGTAACTAACTGCAGCACGTGATTGTACATCTCGGTGGATTCAAACAAGAGACCAAATTCACTGGAGCCACTTTCAAAAGCAGGAACACAGCAAACTCCTGTTCAAAAAGTTCTCCTAGTCACTGACTAACGGAATATTGAATTTTAACATGCATATAATCGACAGAAGGAAGGATAGTATTTCACTCTTCTCCCTTTAGCCATCATTGGAAGGAATAAGGATTTTTGGGTTAGGAGGATAGGTGTAGGTAGGTCTCTGAAGTGTGTATTAGCCCAGCAATCGCTTATCGCTATACGAGAAATCCCCAGAAAATTACTAACAGGAGGCTAGGCGCACCTGCGATTTAAGTTCTAACTACCAAACTTGCTCGATTACAATAGGCATATAGATAGTGATGAATCTACCAACATTATTTTCAAATGTGAAGCACTGTCTCATTGGAAATATAGATACACTCCTTGGACAAGAGCGGACCTTTAACAAGATCCGACAAAGTAGCTGGGAGAAGAGAAAATAAGTCGTATACGTGTATGAAGGCAAATGCACTACAATTTTTTAACGAGAGACTCGGTGAAAGAAAGGACGATATATTGCAACTTGACCCTATATATAGGTACAGTGTACTAGATACATAATCCTCTAGTACTAAAACTCAAATTCTTGACGTTCAAATTAAACAATTACACGCAGTGCCCATTAAATCTTACCCCGATTGCAACGGTCTTAGTTTTATCACTGTACAGCTGTAAAAACTTATATATAGAGTCAATTTGCAATGCCTCTTCCTTTCTTTCACCGAGTCTCTTGTTGAAGGGTCGTAGTGCAGTCGTGTTTACGAATTCTTTTTCCTCTTCTCCGAGCTACTTTGTCGGAGCTTGTTAAACGTCCGAATGTAAGGGAAAAACAATTTTAAATTTTAGCTATACAAGAAAACCATAGAAAATTGAAGATAATTGAAAAGAGTACTTCAAAGAACCCTCTCCAAAAATACAAAATTAAGGGATTCTGTAGGAATTTTTAACAGAATAGGATAGTGATCTATTTTTATTGCATCTTTCTTAGGTCCTTCTAGGAGATATCCTTTCTTTGGCGCTCTAGTCCACGGATTGTATCTATATCTCCGATGAGATAGTGCTACACATTTAAAAATCAATGTAGTAGGTTCATCATTATCTATAGGTATGCCTATTGCAATCGAGCAAGTGTGCAAAGTAAAGTTCAAATCCCAGGGCCGCCTAGCCTGCTGAGAGTTTTTTTCTGGGGACTTCCCGTACAGCAATAAGCGATTTCTGGGCTATTACACACCTCAGTTTGTTCAGCCATCCTTTGCCGTTACGTCATACATTGTCCAGCTTGCTCTCTCATTCATGAAATGGATGAGACGGAATTATGACGTCATTAATGTATTTCTCATCTAAGGTGGACCTAAATTTTATCTGTTACTTTTGACAGTTCAGTTGTCATATTTTGAAAACAATTCTTAACATATTCATTGATTATAATTTTGAGTTAAGTGTGAAATAACTTTCAAGTAATATAAGACATATGTAAAACAGCAGAATACGTCACCCATTATGACGTAACGGCAAAGGATGGCTGAACAAACTCTATCTACTCATATCCCCCTAACCCAAAAATCTTTATTCCTTCTAATGTTGGCTGAAGTAAGGAGAGTGAAATACTATTCTTCCTTCTGTCAATTATATGCATGTTGAGATTCAATATTTCGTTAGTCAGTTAGTAAGTATGATGTTTTGTCTGAATCCACTGAGATGTACAACCACGTGCTGTAGTTTTTGGTATCCCAAATGCTAACTGTCACCCTATTGGGGTTCGCCATAGTTAAGATTTTATGAAGGCATTCTAAGACCATTTGGATGTGACATGTTCATGTAGCACTGTGGATCTGAGAATCTCTATCAGTCTTGGATCAGTCAGTATACCATTCCATACCATACCATAGTTACAATTCAGATGGAATATTATAAGGTTGATTCACAGTTGAAATTATATTTATTTCCATCAAAAACC
Organism: Galerucella calmariensis; assembly: GCA_910591675.1. NCBI lineage: Eukaryota > Metazoa > Arthropoda > Insecta > Coleoptera > Chrysomelidae > Galerucella > Galerucella calmariensis. The sequence goes on from CAJUYG010006262.1 coordinate 9,427, forward strand.
AAAAAATATATGGGTGGGGCACTATGAACGAACTATTCTCTGACGTCTTAACGGCAAATATAATTAGAAAAAATAAGACGTAGAATTAAGTAGATCACTTAGGACTATAATTTAAAAATATTTCGGAATATACAGGGTGCTCCAAAAGAGCGTGCCGTATCAAAGTTAGGTTCCTTTAAATGGAACACCCTGTATTTTATCACAGTTTTGAATTGCACTATTGTAAATAATGTAAGTTCATTAACATTTCCCTATACCTATCTAGTTCAGTTTTCAGGATAAATCGATTTTACATAATTTGTAGACCCTCCGAAAAAATACAATAACTTCAAAATAAAAACGAATAACCACATTTGCTTTACACCATCTCACTAGAAGCTTTTAACATTCCGTTTCCAATATTTACTGGTATGCTATCATATAAAGGGTGTTTTTAATATGACAGTATAACACTAACCATTTAATACATAAATTTCTGGCTTAATTTAAATGGAACACCCTGTATCTGTTGGGTCTGTTAAACGTGGGAATGTATTACCTTTCAGTTGGTATTAGGGTTGCCTATATCTAACTCTGATAGTTCTCGAGAAATTTTAAATTTGTTTTTTTAATATTCAATTATTTGCTGACATCTAGTTAGGTACATATGACATGATTCTCCGATGGAAAGTTTTTAAAAATTTAAAATTTGTTATTTTGACAGTAAGTGCTTTGTTGTATGATTTATTACTGGTAAATTAAAGGTCTCTTGAATTAGAATTTTATTAAGGATAAGTACACTATTTTTGGGCATACAGCTTCAAAATTATAAAAAAATTACTAGGTACAAAAAATTCAAAGAAGGTGTTCAAAGTGACGCCCATCTTGTTGGATACAAATTTGAACCTTTAAAAAAAAATTAATGCTCACTTTCTTTAACATTTCTGGTGTTACTGTTTGAAACGCTCTCCTTATCCTATCCTTCATGTTCTCAGGAGTGGTTGGCTTTGTATTGTAGACAATACTTTTTATGTAGCTCCAAAGAAAATGGTCTAATGGCGTCAAGCATGGGAACCTTGGCGGCCAAAGATAAGGACCCCCTCGCCCAATCCATTTTTGTGGAAAAATATTGTTCAGGTAACGCCGGACAATTATACTGTGATCAACAGACGCATCATCTAACTGCAGCCACATTTTTTGTCCTGTAGATAGTGAAACTTCATCTAAAAGTTCGGGTAGTTTGTTACGTGAAAATTTACGAAATTTTCTTCCAGTTAGCGTTAAGTTTTTTTAATAATCTTATTGCAAAGTTAATGATTGAGAATGAAATTTTGATTTAAGAGATCTTTAATTTATCAATAATAAATCATACAACAAAGCACTTACTGTCAAAATAACAAATTTTAAATTTTTAAAAACTTTGCATCGGCGTATCATTATTTTTAATAGTACAATTCAAAAATGTGATAAAATATAGGGTGTTCCATTTAAAGGAACCTAACTTTGATACGGCACGCTTTTTTGGAGCACCCTGTATATTCCAAAATATTTTTAAATTATAGTCCTAAGTGATCTACTTAATTCTGCGTCTTATTTTTCCTAATTATATTTGCCGTTAAGACGCCAGAGAATAGTTCGTTCATAGTGCCCCACCCTGTATATATAATGCATCCTCGATTTTTTAAAAATTTGGTGGGAGCGCACGGGATTGAGATTATTTGAAATTTAAAGGCAGTTTATTCCAATTTACAACGAAAATAACAGGTTAGGCTTCAGGAAACATTTCAATCTATTGGGTGTTATTTCATTTATTTACATCAAAATCCAGCAAAGCTAAAAAATGCGAATGTTGGAATTTTTGAAAATTTGGTGGGAGTGCACGGATGCACGGAGTGCAGTGCGTTATTTTGGGTTTTAAGGCATTTTATGTCAGTTTCTAACGAGACTAACTGGTTCGGCTTCAAGAAACGTTTCAATCATTGTCTGGACTGAGACAATTGAGTGATATTTCATTTATTTACATCAAAGACCAGCAAAACAAAAAAATGCGAATGTTGGAATTTTTTACCAAGCTATACAAATCTTTTAAGCAGCTATACCTAGTTGAATTTTGAATTCATTGCTGCCTAATTTTTGACTTCAATTCTTTTATAATTCCATTGCTTCTGTCGTTAATCCAAATAACTCGAACAGAGATCTCTTCCTCTCCCTTTCTCTATATATATATGAACTCGAGCTAAGCGAAATGTAGAGATAAATTTAATAAATTCCAACCTTAAGCGCAAAATTATTCTTATCGGTGCTACAAAGTTAAACTGAAGAATGTAACATTTGCAAATATAAAGAGATCCATACACTGCTTCAGGCCAGCCAGATGGAATTGTAAAATTTAATTTAACGGATCAAAATAGATTATGAAAATATAAAAAACAGAATTATTATGCTCACATTACGAGATATCATTTTAACTCTAATTTACAAGCGTTAAGGTATAATAAAAATACGGTGGAAAGAAGTTCAGCTTTGTACTGGAAAAAAGTAAGTTGTACTGAGGTAGTAGTTCTTAACTGAGGATGTAGAGCTTTTCGAGACGACACATGTTTGTGTTTCATCTTTCTTGTTCAGTTCATCACTACTTTGAAGAAGTTCTTCTACGGGAAGTTCTACTCCCTCAGTAAAGAATCTAGCTCGTCAAGGGATGTACTGGTGTACAACGATGATATCTTTAAGTGAGTGAGAAAAGAACGACAAAAATCAGTGAGAAATCAGCGTAAAAGGACTTCAATTGCTAGAAAGTTGTTAGATGATAGATGAGTGCAAAAAGCGTTATTACGGGATTGAAAAAAACCCGGAGAACAAAAGGAAGGTAAAAACTTTTAAATTGACAAGCTGCTTTTAACAGAAAAAAGTGGGAAACATTAAAAGGATAAAAAATTGCCAAAAGTTCGTGAAGACCACTTAGGAAAAGTTGAAACTTCAAATTGAAAAAAAGAGTTGTACAGAGAAAGTGTAGAAGTTAGAAACCATCTTTT
>CAJUYG010006264.1:0-12431 GCA_910591675.1 Galerucella calmariensis
ACATCAGCACACCCACATGTCATCCTAGGAATTGGTATCTTATCAAGTCAACGTTACTAGTTACATTTCTATTATAAAATTCTCATTCTTTGTTTAATCCTCTGACAGTAAACTTGTGATAAATATAATAAAATTCTTTTTAAAAAGATAATTTTTGAATTGAAATACATAATTAGCTAGTCTTTTTTAATACTCAACGCCGGAGTCCGCGTCAAGGATAACAATCTCTATCGTGGCTGGAATGCTGAAATTTGATTTTCAATGCGGCCCGAATGGAGTCCGGCTGAGGGAGGCAGTAGTTACTTCTTATTGTTTTTTTTGCTATCTTTTCATATTCTTGTTTTGTTGAAATGTAAATAATAATTCACTACCGGAAAGTAACTTCTTTCCTTTGTCGAGGCGTATGACCTTTATATTGATATATGACGTAAGTTTATTATCATTTATAGGATTTCGTTTACTGTATTTAAATTGGAAGCAAAAAGGAATGTCTTTTTTTCCAATGAGAACGAGCTTAAAGGTGAAAGTGAAATTTTATTGGCGAGGACTCGCCAAACTTAAAAGTTCATTCATATGAATGGTAAGCCCAAGCTGTTTTAGCGGAGCTGTGCTTGCCTAAGAGTTCAGGCGGATTGGGGATATGTGGGAACTTGAATGTAATGGGGTACATTATGTTGGTTCAGCTTATGAGGTTAAGAAGGAAGACAGTTGTTTGTAATTGAAGGAATCTTAAATTCACTGGAAGCTTTCCAACTATGTCCCATATTAAAACAATAAAAAAGCAATCAACAGGCTATGTTAAGAAATATTCTAATGATCTGAATGAGACTTAATTATAGCAGACAGTTATGTTGTTATATCATGTAGTGAATGAATAGTTTCTGAAAAAATAAAATGCTTAATGATATGGAGGCCGGCACTGTCAGGTTTTTATACGAAGGGGCTCTGAAATAAACCTTCCATTTTTCTTTTTTTCGAATCTTCTGTAGAATGAATAATCATCACTATCAATTTGATTGGAGGACTGGAGGTCAGGTTCTGAATACAATAAAAAAAACAAAGCACCAGGAGAAGATGAAATATCAAATGAGTTCAACAAAAACTTACAATTTTGTGAAACAGCTAGAGAAAACATTAGGGTGCAAAATAATTTCTTATTTTTTTGATATTCACTGATGAAGCCATATTTTGCTTGAACGGCTCTGTTTACATACATATTTATCGGTACTGGACAAATTGTAATCCACACTGGTTTGAAAAGGTTGGTTTGTACACAGCGTCCATAAAAAGTTTATGTTTGGGTGGGTTTAGTGGAAAACATTTAATCGGTACTTTTTTTATTGAAGGTACGCATACCGGTACCGTTAGGCCAAATTTGAATACAATTTTGTCTGAGAAGTGGATTGTTTGGAGAGGTGCTATTGAGCGGCTGACAAGACAAGACTTAGCACCACTTAGTGCTTTTCTATGGGACAACCTAAAAGGTCGTATTTATATTAACAGACCAACTAACTTGATGATTTGAAGGATCGCAGGAAATTACTCCACAAATTATTAACAATTCTATTCGAAGTATCGAAGAGAGATTTTATAATTGTCAACAAACAAATGTCCAGGATTTTGAGCACTGTGATTAAGTATTTGCAGCTTGTAACAATTAATGTTTAGTTTACAAATGTCTGTAATCGAGTTTTGTTATAATATACGATACGTTTGTGGAACATTCCAAAAAATTCAAGATGACGGCCGTGCGCTGAACGCTGACTAAAAAAACATTTGACGTGCAAAATATAGTCTCATCCACCGTCCTATATACTTTTTATCGCTGAAAGTTGTAAGTTTGTCAAAAAGCTCTGTAGTCTCTTAAAAAATTCTGTTTGTTGCTGAGATTGCCAGAGCACTTTCAAATCAGGAGAGAGGGAAACTGAGGCTCCACTACCACAGTGGAAAGATTTGTATGAAGCGAGAAAAATTTAACTACTTACTCATACAGGGTGGGGCAATCTTCTGACATCGGAGGATTACATTGTTGTGGTGAGAGATAGAGCTTCATAGTTTTGTGTGAGCTAATACAGTTACTGAGGGCACATTTTGAAAATACTCTCGATTCTACAGGGTGTTCCAAAACCACGTAGCAGCACAAACTTACATTTTTTTAAATGGAACGTACTATATTTTGTCTAAGAATCGAAAAGATCTCACCGAGAACTTTACAAAAATATAGCACTCTAATATATTATAAGGGTGTTTTACAAAGATATGGCCAATTATTAGCAAAAAAGACCTCCTCTTTAACACTCTGCAGAACAGTAAATTAAAATAAATCAACAGGTCTTTGTGTTCAAATGTCATACACACATCATTGCTCAGTATTAATTACTTTTTTCATCGGTGACTTCTTTAATACAGGGTAAAACAAAACGCAAATCAAGCAATATCTCAAATTTTTTAAATGAATCACCCTATAAGTCTTTTTTCAATTTGTTAGTACAATTAATAAACTTTCAAACGATGTAGTAAACTTAGGGCATTAGTTAATGGAAAATCGTAGATATTTTATGATAATGGTCAAAAACAAGTATTTTACATACACAAATCAAATGGTATTAAATTTTTACATGCAACCTCTTGTAAATTTTAACATTTCTAAGGCATATATTTTAATCGTAATTTTGGATGCATCTACAATATCTAATCAATGAAATAAAATGTTTGCTAATACCGTAGGTACCTACCTGGAATTACCAAAAGTTTCATATATAGGTTTTTAATAATATTAGTCTAGAGGTATGTGGTATATTTGGATTTCTTTAATTTACAGTTTACACACTTTACACAGTCAATCAGTAACTATTGTAGTAGCTTCAAAGTATATACAATTAATAACTCAAATATTAAGTTGTACCCAAGGAGTGATCGTCTTTTCTCCTTCGCCTCTCAAACTCGTCTGTGGTTTTTGGCGCGTACCCCCTTTTTGCCGATCGACGGTGGTGCCACGAAGGTAGTAGCTCAAGACTTGAAATAAACAGTGGCGTACCAAATAAAATAAAAATGAAAACTTATTCATTTTAAATACATAAATAAAATACTTTTCCTACGCATATTTATTCATGTTTCACTTTCAAGAATTGTTATTATAGGCTTGTTTGAGAATGGGCGAAACATAATCAAGCCATATTTTTGATTATATCAAGTGGGCTACTATCAAAATAGTATCTACTAATAAATGTCAAAGAAATATTGCTGTATTCTTCGTTTGTGTTTAGGAAGTTGATTCAAACACAATAGTTAACTTATGGTTCCAACAAGATGGAGCATCTGTATATCAGAAATTTTACCGACAGGTGGATAGGACGTGGTGGACCAATTTCGTGGCCTCCTCGATCTCCAGATCTCACACCGATGGATTCCTTTTTATGGGGATACATCAAGCAACTTGTGTATCAAACGTAACGCATTTTCCACAATTACTCCAGCTATGGTGGAAAGAGTAAGATCCTCGTTTTTGAAAAGAATTGTATGGAAGTAAATGATCGCCATTTTGAACACTTAGCATAAACTACTATACTTTTTATAGAATGTCAATGTTCATTTATGTAAATGTGAGTGTTATTATAATGTTGGTTTTCATAAATGTTAGTTTTTCAAAAATAGAAAAAGTTGGAAAATGAATTACAAGCTTGCATTTTACATAACTAAGATATACTGTTTGTGGTGAGTTCATTAATTGTACTAACAAATTGTAAAAAGACTTATAGGGTGATTCATTTAAAAATTTTGAGATATTGCTTGATTTGCGTTTTGTTTCACCCTGTATTAAAGAAGCCACCGATGAAAAAAGTAATTAAAACTGAGCACAGCCAATGATGTGTGTATGACATTTGAACACAAAGACCTGTTGATTTATTTTAATTCACTGTTCTGCAGAGTGTTAAAGAGGAGGTCTTTTTTGCTAATAGTTGGCCATATCTTTGTAAAACACCCTTATAATATATCAGAGTGATATATTTTTGTAACGCTCTCGGTGAGATCTTTTCGATTCTTAAACAAAATATAGTACGTTCCATTTAAAAAAATGTAAGTTTGTGCTGCTACGTGGTTTTGGAACACCCTGTAGAATCAAAAGTATTTTCAAAATGTGCTCTCAGTAACTGTATTAGCTCACACAAAACTATAAAGTTCTATCTATCACCACAACTATGTAATCCTCCGATGTCAGAAGATTGCCCCACCCTGTATACATTTCTTACTACAGTTAACAATTTGATTTAATCTATCCAAATACGACTCGAGCATTAATCAAAAATCTTAATTATAAATTATCAAGAGTATTGAATAGTTTTTGTTAATGTAACCTGCAAGTCTTGTATGCAATGATTGACAAGATTGTATTTTGAATAAGGCAGGTATGGAAATTTTATTTTCGCTCAAATTGGGTTCTTCCAAATTTTCTTGTGCTAAACTACCATGTGCTTTTGTTTTTGTATTGATTTTGTTCTCATTATTCCAGTTGTTCATTCTCCCATCTTCTCTTTGGAAAAATCTAGTTTTTTTTGTTATTTATGGCCCTGCCTATGGTACAAATAGAGCAGCGGGACATAGTCGGACATAGTCGTCTAGAAAAACCGACCAGCCTTGTTCTAGTCGCTAAGAAGAGGATTTATATTTTGGAGGGTGCTGAACACGAATCACGAATCCATTCTCTTTTCCATAAAATTAGGGGAACATGATCAAAATTGACTCTTAAATCAAAAATGCGAAAATTTCACGATTTTCGACGATCAACTCGCGGTTTTTCACGAAAGCTTAACTTAATGTATAACGTATTTTCCAACCTGTTCTGAAGATAATAAAACTAGTCCCAAATGCACCAAGGATTTTAAATTCAAGCAATAAATTGAAGAATTTCTGAGTTTTCACGTACGATGAAAGAAGTTTACTCAGAAAATATTAATGACTCCAATTTATTGCTCAAATGTAAAATGCTTTGGTAGTTTCGAGCTAATTTCATTATCTCTAGAATTAATTGGAGAGTCATTAACTTTTCATGATAAAATATAAATTATTTGACGAGAGACCGAGGGTGATCCTCTCTCCTGAAAGATTCAGTTCAAGTGGGACTGTGCTGGGCTGGTCTGTTGAGCACAACTTAAACGTATGACTGAATTAATGGTCCTGCCCTTTACCCTAAACTGGCCTAAACTTCTGGGTTTATATAAAACTATCTACAATGACTTGAATCTTTCATGACACTTATTTTGATCATATTATCGACTATATGATATTGGGATTCTGATAATGCAATTATAATAGGGTGTGACAGGATGATATCACATTTGAAGTATGGAATTTATCCAGGTATTTCCTGGTGTAGCATTAAATTTTCACTCTGTGGAGAGCCTATTACATGCTAAAAACCACAACTAATATCAAACATATCTTAGATATACCAGATTAGTCAAGGGCGAAGAAAAATATAGTGCATAATATTGGTGTGAACTCAAGGTTTATAAGCATGTTTGACTAGATACTTGTTGAATACACAATCCGCTATTCATTTTTTTTTATATACCTATAGGTATAAAATATTTCTTCACCTATGCAGATCAAAGGAAAAAGTGATAATTGTTTTTACTTCTGCATTTTGTGCTTGTCCCGCTTACTTTTTTTCTGTCTTTTTATCAGCTGCTGTCTGTAACTTCTTAGCTAAATATAATTTTTCGTACATTGGAGAAAACATTATTCCAGCCTTTAAAGTAAAATGTATACTTACAAAATATTATTCTGGATCACGTAGTCAGTACATTCTGACGAAGCCATTTCACTACTTCTAACTTACAATTAATAATTCACGATAATTTGTTTGATCGATTAGAGCTACTTTCTCACGTGGCAACCAGTGGTGCGGCTGGCGAAACGTTTTCTTACAAACTGATACATTTTTTTGTCTTTACAGCTACATTGCACAATTAGGTTGAATGCTAAATAGTTATTGCATTGAAAAATTTATTGTTGAGAAAATAACAAAGAGGATATTCTACCAAACACTTCCCCACACAAATTTTTATTTTGCAATGGGTAAAATTGATTTTTTATTTCAGCTTCTTTGGATTTTTGTATGATTTTTAAAAGCTTCAGTAATGTTCTATTGCAGCTAGTTTTATAGCCCTATGTATTATATATCTGACTATTATTACAATAACGCTAAAGTAACTTTAGCAACGACAAACGGACTGTCAGTGAGCGGTCAGAAAAAAGTAGTCTGTATGCATTTTTTGATTGATGTGAAGTATTAAAAAGGTTTCAAAGTAAAGTGGTTTAATTTTAGAATGAAAGTATCATAAACCATAACATACTGGCGACAAGGAACATGGATTGGAACCCATAATCATCCAAGCAAATAGAAGTAACGTGAGAATACTTGGGTCTAATCTCTAAAAAAATTACCACGTGGTCCAACAGTAACAAATTTCTATTACCTGTTGAAAGTTAAGTCTGCTTTGGCTTTACCATGGCATTAATTGGTTCAATTGAGGCATTCAAGCCCAAAGAATCTGATATAAACGTATGGAGCAGTTATTCAGATGTAATGAGGTATACCAGAAAACCGGCAGGTACCCATATTTTTGACTCTGGATGGAGGAGAAGCCTAAGTCGTATTGAAAGATTCTCTTTCGCCGGAATTGCCGAGTTTCACGCAGATGAAAAACTCCTTGTAATCACATTACAGTCCGAAAAAGCTGGTGATAGCAGAGAGGTACAAGTTCTACAATTGTTTGCAAAAAAGTGAAAGAGATCTTACGGCTTTCATGGAAAAGTTGAAGGAATTGTCAAAGAATTGCCAGTTTGAAGCATTTCTGCAAGAAGCGCCCAGGGAAAAATTTGTCTGTGGGCTTGAGTCCGAAGCGAAGCTATAAGGAGGAAGTTGTTGACCGACGAAAACCTAGCATACGAGAATGCTTTTAAAACGGGACTGAGTATGGAACTGGCAGAGGGAAAAGCGAAAGCGATGGAACCAAAAATTGTCAATAAAGTTGAAAGAGAGTGGAGATCTAAATATAACACTAAAAATTAAGATAGGCTGTCACATTCTAAAGACAATGCGAGTCAAGCCAGGCTGGATGAAAATAAGGACATGTGTCGGAGATGTCTCCGAAATCACAAAGATCCTACTAAGTGTCCTGCAAAGGCAAGGGTCTGTTTTACAAGCAAAAGTACAGGATACACCTCAAAATCACCATTATGTAAAGGGAGAGTAAACTTTGTGGAAACTTTGTAGAGGTTTTTTGACAGTAAATACACCTATTGATCTATATAGAAAAAGACTAGCTTTTAGGGTAAAATCCACCCCTCACATTTTACAGTCAGTGATTGATCAACTTTTGAAAGATATACCTGGCGTACATTGCTACTTAGATGACTATCTAGTCTCGGCAAGGTCTGAAGCGGAAATGCACAATAAACTAAAAATAATTTTAGATCGGTTCAAAGAATTTAATGCCAGAGTGAATGTAGAAAAAAGTAAGTTTTTTGTGAACAAGGTAATCCTCTTGGGGCATGAACTATCAAAAAAGGGTATCGAACCATGTAATACAAAAGTTGAAGCTATAGTTTATGCAGCAAACCAGATAATAAACAGCAGTTACAATCTTTTTTAGGTATACTACACTTTTATTCAAAATTTCTACCAAGATTATCGAAGAAAATGGAACCATTATATGGTTTATTGAAAAAAGATACACCATGGAGATGGACCGAGGAGGTTGACAGGACATGAAGCTAGCAGACAACTGCTGACTAATGCAAATATTTTAATGCCATTTGACTAAGAATTGCCTCTTGTGTCATCTGATGCATCGTACTATGGTATAGGTGCAGTTCTGGGACACCTTTTACCTGATGAATCAGAAAGGCCTGTAATGTTTGTGTCTGCTACCTTTTCTAAGGCGTGATTTAACTTGTGATGCCTTTTGGCCGAAATATTATTTATTAATTATTTAAATTATCATTATGGTATTATTATGATTAAAAGACATAAATTCCCTTGAAGCTAACGTCGATATAGCATGAATCGTTTACATATATAAAAACAGAAAGGTCTCACGTAGGATGTCAAGTTCAGAGTCCGAAGTAAATGTAAACAGAAATTGTTTATGTTTACGAAACGGTGAACTTGACTCGTCGTATAAATATATTAAACGAAAGTACTTTAACATTCATTCTAATTCATTCAATTCATTCTAATCTATTCTAAATATATTCTAATTCAATCTAAATTATTCTAAATGTAGTCTATTCATAATAATCCTTTTTAATTAAGATCCTAATTAGTACTAGTAATAAGTGAGTTAATGTATCATAGTAAAGTAAGGTAATAAAGAGAACATGTCCCAGTGATTCCAGTAGTTGTTTTATTCCTGTGAGATGACACACCAAGTGACCGGCAACACCACCTAGTCAGAGGCCCTTCCACACTTCTAATGCACCAAGTATCCATAGTAGGATACACACATTACATGGCGACCCTGCAAACAATTGGAATTCTGTGAAAATGGGTGGTAAGTCAACGAAGCAAGAGGTCCAGGAAAATGGTGTGGTCAACAGCAATTTCATAGTCCAGGAAGAGAAAATGGAAGCAGATCTGGAGGTGAAGACTCTCATGTATATCATTGTGGTTGTTTTAGTGCTACAATTCGCATGGTCCATATATAAGAACTATAGAAGACAACTGAAGAGGAACATAAGAAGAAACCTACAGCAAAGCACACTGAACCTTTAGGATGGTGAGAATTTTTTTTGTAAACTTTAAGGATATATTCTGTTTTGTTGTTGTTGCGTTAGTATTTGATATATTTTTTTTAAATTTTCCTATTGTTGAGAATGAATCATTTAATTTTAAATGTCCTCGAGTGATGGAAATGCAGTAACGTGGGAAGAATTTGAGATTAGATTGAATTTAATTTTAGAAGATATACGTAAGAATAGTAAGCGAGTGTTAAAAAAGGAGGTTCCTAAAAATTCAGAAAGTCACATAGATATAATAAATAAGTTGTGTGATTCATTTAATAATTTCTCTAAGTTAATAAATAAGAATTGGTATAAATTAGACGAGGATCAGCAGAATACATGCATTTTATATTTTGACAAAATCAGAGATAAGGTAGAGAAAGCATTTCAAGTGTTAGATTGTCGGTATAAAATTCCGTCTCAATTAATTACGCGTAATAATTTAATTAGTAAAGAGGTATTAGAAGCAACAAGCAAAGATAAAATGGCATTAAGTATGAATGATTTTTTCAATTTAGCTGGTAAGATATTACCAAACGAGTTTAATGGAGATACAAGCAAACTACAGTCTTTTGTAGATGCGGTTAGCTTACTTCAAGTATACGCAGCAGACCATGAGAGTAATGCTGTGTTATTCGTGAAAACAAGACTGACTGGAAAAGCCAGGGTTTTGATTACTACTGAGAATTCTCTGAGAGAAATAGTCGATACACTTAAGAAAGGACTCAGAGGAGACAGCACTAGTTTGATAAGTGCTAAACTAAGTAAACTAAGGCAAAATAATAAAGATCTCGTCGGATATGCTTCCGAAATGGAGAAGCTGACGGAAAGTTTACAAGCCGCGTATTTGGCAGAAGGAATGCCAGTACACTTAGCAACGAAGTATACTACAGAAGCAGCAGTAAGATCAGTGATAGACAACGCAGCTTCAGAATGGACAAAAACCGTTATAGCAGCTGGAAATTTTACGACACCACAAGAGGTGATGACTAAACTGGTTTCCATCAATGTGGGAAACAATTAGTCAACAGAGAGTGTTCTGCATTATAAGGCAGATAGGAATAAGTTTTGGTCGGGAAATAGGTATTTTCCTCAGCGAAGAAATTCATATGCTAATCATAATGGAGAAAATAACTTTCATAGGAAAGGTAACTATGACAATAATAGGAGATTTCAGGAGAATCAAGGAGAAAGGAGATTCAAGGGATATAAAGGTAGTTCAAACGAGTATAGAGAAAGACCTACCAATAGGTTCAACAATAATTATAGGAATGTAAGAATGTGTGAAAGTGAAGAAAGTAGAGAGGAAGACGAACAAAAAGAATTGGGGTTTTGAAAAAGAAAGGTGAAAAATCCAAAATTTTAAACAACTTGCTTAACAATAATCGTTATATTTATAACTTTGATTTAACTCTTTCAAACTTTGTGCAAATTAAAACTGACATATCGGATAATATAGATACTTTTATATTAGATACAGGTGCAGATATATCGTTATTAAAAATTTCAGATAATTTTCCACATCACTTAATAAAAACAACACAAATCTTAAACATTAAAGGAATAACTCAGGGAGAAATTAAAACTTTGGGTACAATAGAAACTTTTCTTTTTATTAAGGGTGTAGCATTTAGACATTGTTTTCATGTAGTGAAAGAGGAATTTCCTATACCTACGAATGGAATTCTAGGTAGGGATTTCATAAGAAATTATAATTGTATTTTAGATTATTCAGAATTAAAATTATACATAGATTGCAAATCCAGGAATAGAGTAACATTAGAAATTTTTGATAATCCTGAATACGATACTATAGCAATACCGCCTAGATGTGAAGTCTATCGGTTGGTAGAAAGTTTCAAAAATTTAAGACAGGATAAAGTTGTCGAGCAACAAGAATTATTACCAGGAATATTTATAGCAAGATCTATTATATCAAAAACTAATCCTTATGTCAGAATTTTAAATACAAATTATGAAAGCAAGTCGATAAATACAAATAACATTAAAATATTGGATTTAAATTTATTTCATGTATATGCTGTGACGAATGAAAGTAAGAATAGGATGAAAGAATTAAGAAAAACATTGAATTTAGAGGTACCAGAATACGTTAGGGATAAGCTAATAAATCTTTGTGAGAATTTTTCAGATATTTTTGCTTTAAAAAATGACATTTTAACGCATAATAATTTTTATGAGCAAAAGCTATTGGTAAAGGATGATACTCCAGTATATATTAAAAATTATCGCACGCCACATTCTCAATCTTCAGAACTTAACGATCAGGTCCAAAAGTTATTAGATCAAGGTATAATTGAATCTTCAATCTCAGATTATAACAGTCCAGTTTTACTTGTTCCCAAGAAGGCAATCAATGGAGAGAAATCTTGGAGACTTTGCATAGATTTCAGGCAATTAAATAAGAAAATAGTCACAGATAAATTTCCATTACCTAGAATAGATTCGATCTTAGATCAGCTAGGGAGGTCGAAATGGTTTTCAGTCATAGATCTTATATCAGGTTTTCATCAAATTCCCTTAGAACCGTCTTCAAGGAAATATACATCTTTTAGCACAGAAAAAGGTTCCTTTCAGTATACAAGATTACCATTTGGTTTAAATATAAGTCCAAATAGTTTTTCAAGGATGATGTCTATAGCATTTTCAGGATTAACTCCAGAAAAAGCATTTCTTTATATGGATGATATAGTTGTAATAGGGATGTCAGAAAATCATCATTTAAGTAATCTCGAAAGGGTGTTTAGCACATGTCGGAAATTCAACCTTAAATTAAATCCACAAAAATGTCAATTCTTCAGACGAGAAGTAACATATTTAGGACACAATTTGTCTAGTGAAGGGGTTCTACCCGACAAGGCAAAATATTCAGTCATTGAGCAGTATCCAGTTCCCAAAAATTCAGAAGAATCTAAAAGGTTCGTAGCATTCTGTAACTATTACAGACGTTTCATTCCCAATTTCGCTGAAATATGCATACCTCTCAATAAATTATCTAGGAAAAATGTAAAATTCGAGTGGTCAGAAGACTGCGAAAAATCATTCCAAATACTAAAATCGGCATTAATTCAGCCGCCTATTCTGAAATATCCAGATTTCAATAAAAAATTTATATTGACAACAGATGCTTCAAATATTGCGTGTTCTGCAATACTTAGCCAGGAATACGAAGGTATAGATCTACCTATAGCTTATGCATCGCGAAGTTTTAAGAAAAGCGAATTAAATAAACCTATAATCATGAAAGAATTGTTAGCTATCCATTGGGGAATTAATCATTTTAAGTGTTATTTATATGGCTCTCCACATTTTATTGTGAAAACGGATCATAAGCCGTTAACACATCTTTTTTCGATGACAGAACCAACTTCGAAACTTACAAGGATTAGACTAGACCTAGAAGAATACAACTTCGAAATACAATATTAGTAGATAGAGCTATGGGGATTCTACTTCACTACTTCAAAAATCTCCGCTTGGTGGCGCTGAGAGTGGCGCGGCAAATTTGAATGTAGTCATTTTTAGTATTTCAATGCAGGCCGCCATTTTTAGTCCTGTTGTAAAAGCGGCAGCCATTTTTAGTCCTGTTGTATATTTAAAAATCTGAAAAAAACTTCAGTGAG
>CAJUYG010006265.1:0-12430 GCA_910591675.1 Galerucella calmariensis
GATAAAAAGAGACAAAAACGTGGATCGGAACAAAGTTTTTCTTATCCAATAGATATGGAAAAATGCAGTTATATGCTAGGTGTACTTTGGGATGAGGAGGATGACACTTTGAGCATTTCCTTAGGAATTTCACAGTAGGTAAATTTTGGGCAAATTACTAAAAGAACTCTTGTTTCGGTCACTAGTAGAGTATTTGATCCGTTGGGCTTTATCGCTCCGTTGACTTTATATCCAAAAGTTCTGTTACAAAGTCTTTGGAAAATTTGAGTTGAAATGGGATGATGAAGTTAGCGAGGACATAACGACTTTTTTTTCGAAATGGGTTGATGATCTGAAGTATTTGTCCGATATTAAAATTAGTAGATATTTGGCCGGTAAATCTTAGGGAAAGTGGAAGTCTACAAGTATACACACATTTTGTGATGCCTGTCAGACCTGTTATGGTGCAGTTTGTTTTATACATATTGAAATGGAATATGGTGTATGTATCCAAACATCACTCCAGCTCCACTTAAAAATATGTCTATACCCCGACTGGAATGTTCAAGATTAGCAGCAAGTGTGAAGACTTCAGGCTATTTTAGGAAAGACACTGACTATTTCTACTGGTCAGACTCCTCTACAGTCTTGGCATGGCTTAAGAGATCCGATAAATGGAGTGTTTTTATGAGAAATGGGGTGAGGGAGATTTTAAATTTGTCCAATAAGGATCAATGGAGATATGTACCCGGTTCAATCCAGCAGATTTATCATCTAGAGGATGCAATGGGAAAAAGTTATTATCCTTTAGATGGTGGGAGGAACCAGACTGGCTTAGGCTTTATATTAATTATTGGCCTGTCGAAAAGAATGTTTTTGATGAGGTAGAGATTGAGAGAGAAAGGAAAAAAGAGAGGGGATTCTTCCAGTCTTGTTACACAATGTACCTATAGGTTCGTCGGAAGATTTTTATAAATATTTCTTAAAATTTCCGAAATTGGTAAGAATGATGGCCTGGCTAAATAGATTTGTAAGAAATTGTGGGAAACCTAATAATTAAGTGAGTAATAATTTAAGTTGAGAAGAGATTATGGATGCAAAATTGTATTCATTTGAGATAGCTCAACGAGGAACATTTTTAAGGGGTACGGATAATGAAACTATTTCGTCATTAAACCCATTCATAGATCAATCGGGTGTATTGGGAATACGGACAAATTTGTCACTAAGACTTCTGTAGACTTCAGGCATCCTATACTGCTTCCATCAAAACACCCTATAGTTGAAAGGCTCCCAAGATGGGATCATTAGAAAGCATGTCATGCTGGAGTGCATGTTATGTTATTCGAGAACGTTCCTGGATCTCAAGGGCTCGGTGTGGTATAAGAAGTATTATCGCGAACTGTGTAATTTGTAGGAGATTTTCGTCTGAAGGGATCGAAACTGTACCTGCCGCACTTCCTGTAGAACGTGTTCGGGATGCTGCAGCATTCGAAATAGTTGGAGTTGATTTAGCTGGTCCACTGTTTCTGACGCCGTGACAGAAAACTTGGGTATCTCTTTCACCATTCAACAGAAGTATATATACAAGTATTCCGTCGGTTTATTGCCAAAAGAGGTAGACCTCCTACTTGGTTTAGCGACAACGGTACTTATTTTCTCGGAACAAATAATAACTTGAATAAATTTAATTGGGATGGAATAACGAAACACACCTCATCGCAACAGAAATAATTTGAAGTTTAATCCTGCAACTGCCGCTTGGTGGGAGCGATTGATTAGAATATTGAAAAACTTGTTGCGACGATTTCTAGGTGAGTTACGAGTTGAAATATAAGAAGCTATGTACGATTCTGTGTGATTGAGAATCTGTAATTAATAGCCGACCCCTATCATATGTCTCAGAATCATTGGAACTACTGCCTCTGACACCAGCAATGTGTATTCAAGATATAAGGGAAACTGGTGTAGCTGATTTAGGTACCATTGATGCTAATCATCTTTCTAGGCGAGCAAGCTATAGAAAAAGGTTATGTTCTGATTTGAGGAAGAGGTTTCGTGTTGAGTACTTGGGTGAACTCAATCAAAAGATGTGACAAAAAATTACCAGGCAACTTGAAATTGGTGAGATTGTTCTCATAGGCAACGATTCTTCTAAGCGTATAGATTGGCCTCTAGCCCGTATAGTAGATATTAGACGATAATGTTCGATTAGTTCGACTCAAAACTGAAAATGGCGAATTGCTTAGACCGGTTTAGAGACTATTTCCACTTGAAGCGTATTTAATAAGTGGCAATGTCCCTGTACTGACCCTTCTGAAAATAAAGTTGAGCAAGTAAATGATACAAATGATGCGATAGTTGAAACTCGTTATGGTCGGGCTGTTACTAATCCTTCATAATTCAAATCTTGGAGTTCAAAGTTATTCCTTTGCCCCCCTATCTATGTTTGTAATTTTTGTAATTTCCAATATAAAATGGAAAATTTTCAAAGTGGGAGAATTGTAGCAAGTGTAGGTGTTTAGTTGTTAACTATTTGGGTTTAGTATCGTTGCCTAGATTTTAATTAAGTAATGTCAGATTGTCAAATGAAAATATTAAATTGTCAAACCAAATTGATTCTTAAAAAAGCATTTTCGATTGAAATCTTTACACCTAATTCACCTAACACAACGAACCTTCATCTGATGCTGCTCTGTTCCTTTCTCGCTATCTCCATGAATAATTTATAAGATAGACAAATAGGGCGATGGACAGGAGAGACAGGCCCAAAATAAAGCGATGGAATATTACCTTTCATTGAAAACGGCTAAGGAACTATAACATTTTCAGTAGCGACCCAAAAAATACTTATGCAATATTTACTAACAACAATTATCAAAATTGATTAGCTGTTGAATTCAACATACGAATTGCTGGCTCATTGTTGGTATTATATTGAATAAGTCTTATGAAAACATGTCATACTACCAATAATTTAATTTGTTCTGAGCATGACGTCCACTTCCATTTAACGTTTCTTGAATTGGAACTTGATGTTTAATAGGCGGACTTTTTTCTTCGATTATCATGGGACTATCGGAGTAAAAATTGAAATATGGTGACGAATACGTAATTAAGCTTTGATGATTAATTCCGTACTAACTTCACCTCCAGCGTAGCAAATACCAACCAGCAAATTTTCTCAATTTGGAACCAAACTTAAGTATTAAGATTATTCGAAGAAATAACATTCAGTTATTCCATTGATGACGTTTTACGCTGACCAAAATGCATCCAACACAACACAATGTTGTGTGATCTAACCAAATATACAGTAATAACTTCAGTACAAAATGAAGAACTTCGCACAAAAGGAAGTGGGGAATCAAAGATTTTCCAATCAACGTATTGGTTAATGAAACGAATAAGAAGGAATTCAAACACAGATCATAAACGAGAAAATACAATTTCTCCACATCAATGTCTTGAATGTTGTAAGGCATTACAAAGGACACTTAATAAGTCTTAATTCATATCATGGATATACTCATTTTAAATTGTTATATGGGAGATGTGTGAGTTCACCAGAAAATTCCACCACAGGAATACAACATTGTTATAATATTGACGAACATCGAATGGACTAAAACATAAACTTCAAGAGTAACACAAGCAAGCCAAAAGTTATCTCTTGAAATGTGAACTGAGTAAAGCGAGTTTTGACATTGAATTATTTCTCTTTAATTTATTGAGGAATTGAACAACAATATTTTTTCCAATTCTCATTTCAACGTTTCGGTATTGTTCCAGCTACCGTTATCAAGAATTATCAAGAATAATCTTCAAAAAACTGCATATTATATCAGATATCCTGTAAATGTGACAAATTTTATTCAGGTGAAACATCTGGACCACTGAAATGCCCAATTGAATGAGCGCAAAAAGTATATTAGAGATAGGGAGTTCTTCAAGTCACATATTCACAAATGTGGTTGAGAAGAGGGGCGTCAAATCAATGGGATTTGGCGAACATAATATTAGACGAGCCCAACAATACAACTAAATACGGTTAATGAGTAGCTAGTACTCCAGCCGAATGTAGTCAAATTTTGTTACCAATGCTGAAAAGAGAAAATCTTCAATAATCAATTACCTGCGGTATCAGGATAGTATTATAAATTCTTATCCAGGTTTTCCATTGGTTTGTCATTGGAATTGCTGTTAATCGGTAGACACTTCAACACAAAAAAATCCCGAAACGGATTTATACATATTTTGAAGACAAAATAATAAAAAAAAATAAAAAAAACACCAAGCGCGTTTTATGAGCCCGTTCATAGAGCGTGCACTTCATTGGTTCCCATTCCTAGTAAACTAGTGTTGTTGGAATGTCATTCAATAATAGTATATAATGATATTAGGATAATAAATGATACTTTATGTTCTAAGTATGGAAGGTTTGTATGACGAATGTAGTGAGTAAGTGAGTGAAAAAAATTAATTTCATTGACCGCTGGAAGAAATTGGATAGTACATAATTTTTATAGTGAATGAAGTACGGGAAAATGGTTCAAGAGATTGTAATGAAGAAGAACAATGGTAGTCATAGGGAATGCTCTCCAATGGAATTTTTGATTTTTTTTAATATACATTTTTGAAGTGAGCTGCTGTTAGGGGGTAACATGTTTTCTTCGAAAGGAGCA
This sequence comes from Galerucella calmariensis, assembly GCA_910591675.1. Classification (NCBI taxonomy): domain Eukaryota; kingdom Metazoa; phylum Arthropoda; class Insecta; order Coleoptera; family Chrysomelidae; genus Galerucella; species Galerucella calmariensis. Next base: position 4,665 of record CAJUYG010006265.1, read on the forward strand.
GGTGTGGCAAAACCTTCCTGACTTTGGTACTATTGACAATTGATGAAAATAAATGAATGTTTCAAAAATCATATTTGTGTCCGAGAAATATCGATCGATTGTAAACTTACGTAGTCAGCTAGGCCAGTCCATGATGTTTGATATTCAAAATGTGAATATCAGACATCTGAGGTCGAACATTGGTTCCATATTGCGATCTTGAATGTACAATATAAATATTTGGGTTAGTAACAGTATAGAAGTATCAATAAAAAGACTATTTCAATGTTTAAAATATTTCAACTGTAGAATCGTAAGCTCCAAATATGAACATTAAACCTGAATCCCTCAAATGAAATTAATCTCCTGTCTAAACTGCAGGGTGTGTCAGTTAGAATTTGAAAAATAATTTGGGACCAGTACTCCGAAACAATTTGACCTAATTATTGAGATACTTGGCCGGGAGTGTAGGTACTATACACCCCCTAAATTATGTTAAATGGATGCTCAAGAAACAAGAGCCAGGTGCCAGTGACTGGTTGATTCTTCTCAAATTCCACGCTATTGTCTGAATCACAATTTCAGATTTTGAATTTTTCTTGATACTTTTTACGTTTTGCTCCATAACAAGTGATTATTTCTTGATTTATGTCAAGTAAAACAAGAAGCTGTACAATTCACTTCCATTTGATAATTTTGGTTGTGTTGGATTACAGAATTGCATTCACCACGCAAATTAGACTTCGATCTTCATCAGCAGAAAACATGATACCCCTCGTTGAATTGGCAGACATAGTATGGATAGATAGAATGGATTTAGGTGCTTCATGATTGAAAATTCCAGCACCATAATTTGTCCGTTCATTGTATGTATTTGTCAATGAATTTCGATGGATTTAATTGAGATTTTTGGTTGATTCGCGTGATGAATGCAATCCTGTGAATAGCATCACCACATAATGAACATAAAAATAAAAATAAATTGTACAACTTTATGTCCAACTTTATGAATTATTGGAAAAAAATAATTACTTGATTGTCATGGAGAGAGATATTTATGTAGAAGGTATTGGAGAGTCAAAAAATTGTGCCAAAACTGTAATTAATTGGATTGCGTGAAATTTCGAAAACATCAACCCGTCACTTGTTCGTGGCGTACGTTTCTGATAGTTGCGTGAAACGTGCACTTAACATTATGACATAATACCCTAACTTCTAGTCAAGTATGATTAGTTCCCATGTAGTGGAAACAAATTATTTTGAAATTTTCGAATAAACATCCCGTAATTTAGACAGAAGACATTCCACCTATAGATTTGGGTGAAGTCTCCATATTATCAGCACATAATTCTACAGCTGGAATAATGTGTTATGTAAATGTATATTTTAATATTAAAATGATTACTAGGTAGTAGTATATTAAATTTCAACTGAAGCAGTTATTGAGTTAGTCTTCAGTTGTATATAAAGCACACGGTAATTATATTGAATCCTAGTGAATCTAATGAAAGTTTCATTCTATCGGTCAGATGTCCATCTGGGAGTACAGAGTGCGCCACAAAAAACAGTCCACCCCGATATTTGGCAGTATTTCTTGGATGTTTAAAAAATGAGAAAACACGTCGATTTTTGTTGTAAGGTTATTTCCTTGATATTTGAGAAATACTGCCAAATATCGGAGTAGACTTTTCCTGCGGCTTGCTCTGTATAAATGACATGATACCTGAAGTCCAGAAAGGATATTTCTATGGATGGGAATTAGTAAACTCACACCGTTCACACTTAAATTTGTCGTACAAACATATACAATATGGCAAAAGGTCTAGAACATGGAGGAAGCATTGTAATATTTCCATACACCCTCATAAAACAGGAAATTTGCATCCTGTTTGTACTGACAAAAGTTACAAGCTGCAAACTCAGATGCGGAGTGTTTTCTCTTCTCACTGGTACCCCCAGTTGTGTACGCACTACTTCCATCAAAAAACACCTCAGTATTAGATCGCGAAGTGGCATATATCAAACAAATATCTCATCTATTACGCACCACAGTTAGTATACTTATGCATCACTATTTGCAGTCAGACGAATATTTTTTATTCACAATTCAACAAGAATCAACTTTAATCCAATTTCGAAATAAAACTCACAGATTGTCGATTTTTCTCATTAAAATGGTCATTTCATTGAATACTGAATCTTGGTCCCACTATCCATATTGCATTAGGGAGAATTTAAGTAGACATCCTCCATCATCTTATTTAGTATGCTGTTAAACTCTCGAAGTGGAGACATTAATTATACATATACTATACACCATCCTCCTCAAATTTAGAAACACCAGCTAAAGTTGTGCTGTTACATCGTTTTATGTCAATTATTTCTCAATTTCAGGTATCTTGGATACGACGGAAAGATTATCATCTACTTACTGTTGGTTTAACCACCTACAGCAGTGATGACAGGTTTCAAGCTTTACATCTACAGCATTCAGAGGTAAGAACCACTATATTATTTATGACCTAATTAGATTGTGTATTCCCTGAATACTTCCCAGGAATAATTAAATGTGATTTATGTGTAACAGGACTTGCATAAGAGTATCAGTTATACTTTGCATTCTCACAGGAGATGTGGCAGCCCAAGTTTTGGAAAAGCGGTAATGTACTCAAGAAAATGTTTAGCGTTCATCAGTATACTTATGTAAAAGTAAAAGTCTGATACATACCGAATCCAGATCACTATTGATCATACTTAATGGGAAAATATTGAAACGAACGAATAGAGATCGCGGCTGAATCATGGATGAAACCCATTTTTTGCAAACAATTTATTTCATATGTAATATGTAATAATTGGATATTTCAAATTAAAATGTGGTTTCTTGTAATACCTCATTTGAAAGGTCTTTCGATAATGCATTCAGCAGTATTATAGTTAACTGTTGTACCCACGACGAGTGAGTTCTTCAAATACCAAATCTTCCCTTTCTCGAGTCGACTACCAATCAGAAGTCCCTTACAAATATCATGGACAACCTCAACCAATAGTTCCAAAGATATTCCATTATCCCAAGAATTTCAATATGCTCAAGGACCTATTTCAGTCACACCTTCCATACTCATATCTTCTTGCAGAACAATCAATTGATGATCCACCACCGGGATAATCGAATAGTGGGAATCGATTTGACGAGTGAATAATATATGCTCGTTTGTAGACGAATGAATCTCGCACTCTCAGGTTTTCCGTGGGTAGAAAGACAACCCAAATCTTCTTTGCCTGCATGCAATAAACAGCTAATTCTGAATACTGAAAAATGCATCACGTGAATCGCGGACTGAAGTGAATTTACCCTCTTAGGTTTGTCGTCGGTACGAGGAAAACCCAAATCATCCTCGCTGGGCAAGTCTCGCGAGCAGTAAACCGACACCCTCACTGTCAACAAATAGCATCCTCTCAGAATGGAAATCGAACGAAATTAACTCCGATCCCCCTGTGTAATACTGTTGTAGGGTATCTATTAATGAGCTTCCAGCATTTGAGTTGATGAGAGCAGTGATTGGTAAGAACTCGTTTGCTGAATGTAGTGTTTACAATATATCTACTCTATACTATGCCTACCCTTTTATACTGGATAGTGTAACAAACAGTACAATGAATTCGTGGCTGAATGGATAAAGCAAAAAAAACTCCGACCATCAATACATTGAAAATTGATTTAATTGTTAACTAATACCTAGTTATTCATGATACAAGTGCATGGAGTTATACTTCTGCAACGAATGCGCAAAAGTACTTCACGCACAAGTGTCATACAAAACTTTGTTTACGACCACATGAAAAAAAATATGGAAGAATGTGCTTTGAAGGGGTTAGAAAATATAAAAATGAGTTTTCTATAAACAAATATATACACAACTAATTCTCATTTCAGGTGGTGTGCAATCCGAAGAAATGAATTCTTATCGAGGCTATCCTATTTAAAATAAGTGTAATGAAAATTTTCAATATACTATGAAATATTTTTCACTATGTCTGACACTTCTGTCAAATTTAATAACAGCACAAAAGTTTATACAACAAACGACTAAATTCAAGGCAACTAGATAATTACGTAGCTGAAAAAGAGTGTTAAAATGAAAACCCCATTTGAAAAGCACCGGTCATTTACGCATACTTGAATTATTAACATTATATTAAACAATTATATCATATTCGTCCCTATACAAGATGTTAAACCAAACCAAATTGCGTGACGCGATATAATGAGATATATACAGGTGAAGTCTAAGTGCTGACAAATTTGTAATTCCAACTATAGCTTAAAATTTTCTTGGATAATGATGAAAACTTACGTAATGACTAAATTGAAAAATATTATTGTGAGTAGAGACTCCTGTTCTTGACTATCATTTCAATTACCTCTGGAGGCAAACGATCTGAACCGCTTCCCAGAGCGTCATTAGCGATGACTATTCCCTTTTGTCGTGAACAAATTATCTATTACCCCGCAACCCCTCTCATCTGATGTTATAGTAGTAGAGCGTAGTGGCGTCTTACCGATGGTCAGCATCTAACCTGTATTGGGTGATCACTCCCAACAACTTTATCGTGTAATTGTCGCCACTCTTACCATTCTCACTTCTTTTTTCTTCTTTTCACATTTTCATGCCGTTTGCCAGGGCTTCTTCGAATTTTGCTTTAGATATACAGAATGGTCCGTAAGTAATTGTCCAAAGTGGAATGAAAGATTCTTCGCCTGAGAATATTACAATCTGACTCAACTTCTTTCAATAAAATATCGATGATAAGAAAAATACAGTGTGGCAAAGTTGGAATGTTGGAAATGTTTTTCATCAGTAAATTGGAAGATTTCGGATAAACAAACGTAGACATTTGAAGATAGGGGTTTTAGGGCCTGGTGAATCATGAAATGTTATCCATTTTGATGTATTTTTTAGAGGGCGCCACAAAAGCTATGTAATTGGTATAACTGTGCGTTTAAATTATTTTTCGTTAATGATATCCCTCTATGTATTCGAGAATATTAAAACTGAATCTTTTTTGCCACAAAAAGGTATACAATAATTGTTCTCAGATATAACTGGTTCTCGAGATTTTCAAACCATTCGCATTTCGCGTTTTTAAGCCCCCCTCCATAATTTTCATTTCATTTATCAGCACAAAAATAATAATGTTAGTAGGTGCTGATGTCAGCCAATTCATTATCAGCCATAATATAAAGAGAACATTGATAGTTTGCAATAATATTGTCATAGATTTCGAGAGCGTATTGCTTAGTAACCCAACCCAACTCCAAAGGCCGAGGGCCAAAGCAGCATCCTTCATTAAAGTTAAGGCAAAATTATTGTTCTTGCTATATTATAGCTGATAATAAATTTTCTGACAGTAGCGCTTACTAACATTATTATTTTTTGTGCTAATAAATTGCATGAAAACTATGAGAGAGGCTTAAAAATGGCAATATCTCGAAAGCCAGTTACTTTTGACACTAATGATAATTATACCTTATTGTCTCAAAAATGATGCAGTTTTAATATTTTTCAATAAATAGAGGGATACCGTTAACGATAAATAAGTTAATCGTACACTTACCAATTACATAGCTTTTGTGGCGCCCTCTGGAAAATCCATCGAAATGGATAACATTCCATGATTTTCAGGCCCCAAAACCCCCATCTTCAAATTTCTACGTTTTTATACCAAAAATCTTTCAATTTACTGAGAAAAAACATTTTTGACATCCCAACCTTGCCACCCTGTCTTATCATCAATAGTTCATTGGAGGAAGTTGTATTTGATTGTTATATTTTTAGGCCCAGAGTCTTCCATTTCACTTTGGTTCATTACTCACGGACCACCCTGTATATATCTTTGTCATCATCTTAGCAATGGGAATCTACTTTTTCGCTTCGATTATTGATGATCGGATCAAGAACCAAGACAGTCTTGGTAACGGTCTCGGTCTTGATTGTCCGCTCTTGGTGGTCTTGCTCAAATACTTCTAGTATTGGTTTCGCGTATCTAGTCTTTTTCTCGGTCTTGGTCTTGCTCAAATTGTTTGTTACCTAACACTCACATTGATTTGGGAAATTTTCGAATTTATTAATATGTATAGATTATAATCAACAACATACTTATAGAAGTCAAGACAAATATTCTCATATATCCTCCTTAAAATAGAAGTTGTAATTTTAATGAAGTCTTGCACTTTAATCTCGGAAGTGCATTCCAGGTCTTGGTTTTGGTCTTGTCTATTCGGTATTGCAAAATCGCAAGACCACAACCAATACTTCGATCATCACTCCAAGAACATCATGGGCATTTTTCATTGCTCCATTCAAGACTTAGATTTATTGAGAAGTGACAGTTCAGCTAGTGGGGATAGTTACAAATAATGAAGGACACAAGATCAGTTGTAATCGAAAATACAAATGAGAACGGCAAAGTGGAAACCAAAACAAACATGAAATAATAATAATAATAATAATAATAACTTTATTCACAACAACAAATATGTATATAATGTATATAACGGCTACAATTATAAAGAGCGAATAAAGTAGAAATGAACGATAAGTACATGAGTACTTGTCTCGTGATAACAATATGCTCATAAAAATATAAATATATAAATAAAATTAATACAAGTACAAAACATAGATACACATAAATAAATGTAAATACAAATAATGCATAGAATATAAATACATATGAATAATTATAAATAAAAAAGCACAAAATATAAATATAAATACACGTTAATATATGTAAAACACGGGAGTACAAAATATACACAACAAATGCAAATACAAAATATAGATTCTCAAAAATAAATTTATATACAAATGCACAAAATACAAATACAGATGAACAAATATAATACAATAGCACAAAATATAAATACCTCTAAATAAATGCAAATATAAAAGTGCAAAATATAAATACACATAAACAGATGCATATACGAAAGTACAAAATGGAGTTGTAGTAAGCTTACTGCAAGAAAAACGAAAAACCTTGACAGAGGCAAAAATAATGACAAAAAATAGAACAATAAGTTGAGTTTGTACACAAATTAAATTGTAGCTTGTTCGTCAAAACATCGATGAAAAATTGGATACATATCCCTAGTAGGGTGCACTGTGATATAGAACAAAAATAAAAGTACATGGTGTACTTTCACACTTGCAGATGGGAGTGATGAGCCCCCTGCAAAATTGACAAAAATAAGTAACTTACTTCAATAGAGTGAGAAAAGTTCTTAAAGCAAGTCCAGTGAATTTATACTGGTGGCTTGAGTATGCTTGGAGCTGCTTTAGTTTGTGAACGGTACGCTCTCCCTACACTCCTCATCGGCTGTAGTATTTCGACTTCTTGAATAGTAAATGATGAAAAGTTCAGCTCATAAAGTAATATTTCCTTCATTTTCAATTTTACTTGCATACTTATAATGAAACATGTATAATACGCAATTTAAATCTGTCTTATCACCCTTTGAACCGACACTTAATCCAAAAATAACTGCAAAATCAAACGCTTGTATCAACATTTCCAAGCTCACGCCTTAATATGAAAATAATATAATGTGTCACCTGACAATTAATGAGAATAGTCTGAAATTCGAAACCACCTGCTGCAGCAGTTTAAATACTTTCCACATCGTTCACGGCCGTGCTAGACGAGCGTCTCGTGTACGCCATCGCGCTGCGACGGATCCACACTAAACTTAGAATATCACGGTACTGAATGTCTTACACACG
>CAJUYG010006266.1:0-12429 GCA_910591675.1 Galerucella calmariensis
AGTCGAACTTTCATAGCACAAAAATCGATCCAAAATATAATTGCGGGGCTTCGAATGCTGTAATTGCTGAGTGTATGCTAATTACCTAGTTCCAAATCTAGATGCAAGCTCCTCTTACATGATCACTTGTTTGACCAACCATAAAACGTCAATCAACAGTGCTAATATGACTCCGAGTGCTTTGATTCATGAGAATGGTCAGATTTTACACACATGATGAAGCCAAGAATGCATTAAATCTCATAATTTGTCAACATTTCCTGCCGATTGAGGCGACTGTCGTGTTCTGTGACAAAATCGTTATTGTGAGTTACGGCTGAACTTCGGAATACCGGAATACCTGTATTTAATTTAATCGTACATTTCACTTGAAAAAATGAATTGAAGATTTCAAGCGTAGGTCTAAAATATCAACGATCATCCTGGTAATGAGTCGGTTCCATTTTAGATCCACATCAGTTATTTATTTAACAGATTTAAAAGAATAACCACCTCTCAGAACTCACATTTCTAATATTATGTGACTGAAAAATTTCAAAACCTATTTACTGATATACCTAGGCTTTTGCGAGTTTTAACAAATTACTTTTCCAACTAATTAAACTTTTTTCAAGAGTTACAGAACTGATTCATGTTTATTTAGATTACTAATTAAATTAGGTTAAGGTGTCAATATCACACAATTCTGAGCTTAACGGATAGCGTTCCATGAAAGAAAATACTTAAGTGGTCTTCTCTAGTCTTATTCTATACATATAAAATGCTTTGTGTTGAATGACTGACTGGCAGATTAACACTCAGCCACAGTATAGGAACGAACTACTGTGACTCAGCCAAAACCGCTGAATTCTGAAACTTGGAATGTGTGTTCTTTGTATGACGTAGGCATTGGATATAAAAGGGATTTCTCGAAAAATGGGGGCAAAGTTTGTGCAGGACAACGATATTCCTGGGTCTAATCTACATCAAATTTTGCATAAACATTCTTTAACAAAATCGAATCGAAGACGTGTTTCATATTTTATTGAAACTCGCTGCGCTGTCGAAGTAAGGATTGGGTTTACTTTAATCTACTCTGAAATTTATCCCATGTCTCTGAGCTCTCGTCGCTTACGGACAAAAATAATACTAAGATAACTTTACCATTTACAATTACTAGATTGACATAATCATAAAAGTATTTAATACAATTACCGAATTTGAAGAAATAGTTGAAAATTATTATCATATGAGAGAAAAAAATATAAAATAAAATACCAATCATACAAGTGAACGGAATATAACCTTACTGTCTTATTAATAAAAATTTCTTACTCCGCCCTTACTCTTAGATTATAAGGAGGTAATAGTTACTCTTTTCTTATTACTGGGTTTTGACATGACTTAAGGAAGATTCACAGTTGTATGGTAGGAATTGACCAATAAAGTGACGTTATGGTGACATATGTTCTGTTTTTTATTGTGACATGTGTCAGTGGTCTGTTCATTCATTTCAAAAATAGTTATCTCATAATTATCTCTCAGTTTGTATTTTGTGTTAAAAGTAGTATTTCCGAATTTTCTTCACGTTTTTTTATTGTTAATACCTAGTTATATATATTTAGTAGGAGTTCTGTTGAAAAACTCACTCTCACTCAAATTGAAGGAATCAAAAAAAGGCGTGCTGAGGAGAAACTCCAGATTACTATAAAACGCAAAGAACATGAAAAATGTTTGCAACAAAAAGAAAAGGAAAAATTAAATAAAAACTGATAAAAAATTTTATTTTTAATTTTATAGCTCCCAATTCCTCTTCTAACAATGTTTTTAAGGGATTAGCCCGAATTTTATGAAATTTAATTTTTCTGATCAGACGAATATTTTCTGCTTCTTCCATCTTTCTCAAATCTTCCAAATAATAATCCCTTTCTTCCATCGCAAAATAATTACCACTCACTGAACCAAAGCAAATATTTAATAAATATACATAATTGATAAAAATAAACTGAATAATAATACGAACTGATAATGCAAAAACGACAAACTAAATTTCAAATTAGGATATGACATTTATAATACCACAATTGACAGTTCAACAAAACTAAGGTTATATTTATTCGAAGGTTATTCCGAGCTTAAACTACCCATTTCCTTGGATTAGAATTATTAGGTACCAAAGTTAGTCCCAGACTAACCTCGGAGTAGCCTATTCCTTGTCTAATAGGAGTTTATTAATAGCGTATCTGTCAAACTGATGGTTTAAGCATGGAATAAAGTTAGTTTCAGGTTACTCCGTGTTTATTAATAAGACCGTTGAAGTTTACAAAAAAAACTCCTCACCTATCCTAATACTTCTTTTTATTTTACTTTTCATATTTCTACTGTAGGTCTTATATACAGACCAACCAAACTGTAGTACCATACTGCTACTTTGATGTAGGTAAATAAGGATCTTCATCTTGAAGTCGGCTTTCATCTCTTTTTTTTGGACAATCAAGTTTCTGTTGACGACTCCATTCTCTTATCTTCTGTAAGTTCCTTGTGGCATTGCTTATTATTCTATTCTCTTATTTTTTGGGAATCAAACCACAATAATGTTTTTTATTTTTTATATCGACGTTTCGGTATCGTTCCAGCTACCGTTGTCAAGATTAACTAGTAATAAAATAATTGTTGGTCCCTATCTGACACAACGGAAAAAATATGACAACTAGACAATCAATCATATTTTGAAGTTCAAAACTACAAAACTTTGTTGTCAAATTTTGTTAAGGTCCATTCACAGTAGATCACATCTCTGGTAAAATGTGAAATAATAGTTATATATATACATTATTAACGCACGCATGTGAAGTTTGTACGACGAGGCCGTAGGCCAAGTCGTGTAATTGCATAAGTGCGTTAATAATTCCTATCACACGTGTTACGTACAAACTTTTATCTACAACTGTTTATTAGTATTATTAACAGTACCTACCTATATTAAAAAATTGGAAAATAATTCAATCCAACGTATTTTTAATGCAAACATAAGGTACTGTGTATCATATTTTGTGACCATAGCAACAAAGACAAGGTTGTGGAAATAATAAAAATTAGTTATGTCATCAAATTTTCAAAGTTGAACGAACAAAAATATATAAAAATAAGTTCAAGTGAAGACAATCTCCTTTCAGAAATTGAAAATGCAGCTTCCATTGTTATTTTAAACATTTAATTATGGTATTAATATGTTTCTAGATTCTTATTATCGCACCAGTGCGGTGATGTAATCAAAAACGCACTAGTGTGGTAATATACGTCATTATGACACTGAAAATAGTGTCAAATTGTACCCGTTACATGACAGCTGTAGATAAAATATTTTATTTTATGACATTCTAACGATATGATAGTCTACTAGAAATGGAATCCAATGAAGTGCACGTTCCAGGAACGGTTTTTATTGGGATAGCGCTTTTTTTCGCTCATTTTGGAAATGTTGTTAATAAAACGCGTTTGTTGTTACTTTTTTGTGTATGATTATTTTTGTTTTCAAAATATGTATAACTCAGTTTGGTGATTTTGTGTATTGAAGTGTATATCGATTAAGAAAACTATTCCAATGGTAAATCATAAGAAAACATGGATAAAAACTTATGATGCTATCCTGATAACGCAGGTAACTAATCATATTAAACATAAAGGAAAAAGTAAATAAAGAAACCAAATATATTCTTGATATTTTAATAAATCAATTATTCTTACACTTAAAATTAAAAATAAAAATGATATTGAAATTAAAGCTAAGCTAACTTCATAAGAAATCGTTTGTGCTAACATTGGTAATCAAATTTGACCACATTCGGCTGAAATACTAGCTACACATTCATCTGCATTTAGTTGTATAGAAGCACTTTCTTTGATTTTTCGTTTTTTATTATTGGGCTCTTTCAATATTATTTTTGTTGAATCCCATTGAATTTTATGCCCCTCTTCCCAAGCATGTTTACAAATACCTGAAAAGAACTCCCTATCTTTGATATATTTTTTATGTTCACTTATTCGGACTTTCAATGGTCTAGATGTTTCACCTAAATAGAATTTGTCCCATTCACAAGATATCTGATATATGCAATTTTTTGAAGATTGTTCTTTATTTTTTGGTTCCGTTTTTGTTAGTATAGATCTCAACGTATTGCTAGATTTAAGGCTAGTTCGAATATTGAATTGATTACCAATTTTCTAAATTTTTTCTGATAAACCCTTAACATACGATATTGTCAAGTTTTTAAGAATTATGTTAGCTGAATTATTAATATTATTTTCTGTATGTTCCTTGTGGTATATTATTCATTCTTTTTTTAATTTCTTGAGAAATTAAACCACAATATTTTTAAATCTTTATTTCAACGTTTCGGTAGCGTTCCAGCTACAGTTGTCAAGAAAAAATAAGTAGAAATTAATTTTTATCCCTAACTGACACAAGAGAAAAAATTTGACAACTAGACAATCAAAAATTATTTTGAAGTTTAAGACTGCAAAATTTTGTTATCAAAGAGGGTCATCAAATTCAATGGGATTCATCAAAAATAATATTAAAAAAAAAGAATTAATATTATTGTTAGGTATTATTATTGTTAAGTCGCTCGTCTCCCATGATACCATATTATGCTTCTAAATTTCCTCTAGTTTGCTTTTAATTGCCTCTACTTACCTCTAATTACCTCTACCATGTGTTTGCAGTATTGCCATGTATTGCATGCTAGGTCTTCATAAATTAGTGGAAGTCCATGCTCATATAGCGGCTCAAATGAGCGTATGAAAACTACATGATTCACTGGGTTGATGTTTTATTGGATAACTTAACTAATTACACTATTTCTGAACATGAATATATCTATTATACATCTGAATACATTATTCTACATCTGAATGCTCACTTATATACTTCATCAGCATATATACATACTTCGATTATCCTCTTACGTGATAGATCAATGTCGCGCTAATTCTTACCTTGCTTTCAATCATGACCAAACCTAACTTCTGGGTTCCCCCGAAAAATAGCAGAATTTTTGATAAATCACTTTTTATATCGGATAATAGTTGCGTATTGTTAATAAAAGTTGTGATCCATTATATTAACGCTCGTATCTCAATTTAATCGTTGTTGTATCTCGCAACGATCAATTTCATTTCAACCCAAGTTGCAAGCAGTTCGTAACGATCGATATTTTATTGGTGAAGGAAAACAAAAGCAGCCGCTTTTGCCTACCTACAAGTGTTTTGAAGTTCTGAGTGTATTCAAGAATGACATAACGTGCTCAAGAGAAAGTTTATAAATGGGTTTATTTTCTAGAGCTTTTTCCTGCTCTAAATAAACAAACAACGCTAACGGACAAAGGAAGTTATGGAAACTTTCGCAATATTGGTGTTTTCAAGAAAATATTATCAGGACGAAATCAGGAATGTGGTAATATATACTTTGGCAAGTTTATCTGAAACCGTGAAAGGAATGCAGTAAGACATTCGATATTGCCACATTTAACTATGAAAAAACTGAAGTGCTTACTATGTAGTGATAATAATTAGAAAAGGGTCTTTTTATTATCAACAATATTAAAAATATGATTAAACGTTAATTTTATAATGTACTTGTTTCCTTGGATTTATTCTATCAACATTATTTTTTCAATTTATGAATATTTAAAGATGAACACTTTTCCAAATATGTTATGGGCTTTTTGAAGCTCTGGCAGCGTTGTACGAAAACCATAATGACCACACCCTCGAATTACATAATTGGTGATTTGTATCGACCAGCTGACTTCTTATTGGCAAGCGCGTGCGTAAGATCTTCCCTCTCACTTCGTCAGTTGACTGATATTGATTTATCCAGTGGCGTTTTACCTTTGTATTTTCAGTTTTACTTGGTAAAATAGGTACCGTACGCCATTTGTACGTTTGACAGATAGGCGCCATGTTTTTCCTCGCCTCTTACCGATCCCGTAGAGCTTCAGATAAACTTGCCAAACTATACAAAGTGTTTTTGGAAAAAAAAACCACCTTATAGGATAAAATGAATGGTAGATGATCCAGTATTGCATAGGAAATTATTGACAGCCTTTCACATTGTTCTCAAATGCAAAGCACTGACTTACTTGAGATGTTGACTTTTAGGACTAACGTGCTCATGGAAGGATTTCTACAACCACAATCCTCTATTATATCCAATAAAGGGAACTTCTGACAAATCAATAAATACATCGATATTTTCTCACCATTAAAAAAATAAAATTTCACTCTGGATTCAAAAGCCTTTTACTCAATACCAAATATTATTTTGTCGATAGGTTGGGTCAAGCAATTTTTGGAATTTATGTTTTTCGACAAAAAAGCGTTTATGCCTCATCCAGGTTATTGAGGTGGTTATTCTCAACCGGGACAGGCCTAATAGCTTATTGGAGGACATTTGCCAACTTCTACGGCAGACCCAATAAGCAAAGCTAGAAAAACTGTCAAACCCATAATAGGAATGTTAACAGGGAACTGTGAGCTTAACAGACACGCAAAGCTAATGAGGTTGACAGACCAGGCCATGTGCAGATTCTGTCACCTAGAAGAAAGTACATCCTATGCAAGAGCGACTACTTCGTGAATGTGCGGCGATAAGGAGATTAGTAGTCACTGACATGGAAGCTTCAATCTCTAGGCTGATTCGCTACTTAGAAAAAATCGGGCTGGATGATGTTTCCCAGTATCAGAGTACCATACTAAAGTTGAGAATGTTGCAGTGAAATGGGCCAATTAGTCCTCTCATCAAATCTAGTATAATTCAAATATAAAAATTGCAAAAAGTTTCCACGATAAGCGACAACATCGCATAGTTCCCAATATTTCACTTAAATGAAGCATGTTGTGTGAGTTTTGCCCTGTCTTCATAAGGGGCAGATCCTAAGCCGACCAAACTCAACTTATAAAGCTGTCCTCAGCTGGAATCCCAACTCATCTTTCTATAAATGTGCGGAGATTTCGCCGAGGTGGGTACTTTTGCAATCTACCAAGTGACTTGAGACTATTAGCTAAGCTAAAAGTCTTGCGTTGTTTTTTTCGGTGTCATGGTCGTCGTATTCCGTTATGTCGCAGGATCGTTGCTAGCACCTGTCTTGCATCCTTTTGAGGTTGGTTTTGGTGCTTTTCTTGTCTTCCTTTTATTTGGGGTCTTTGGGTATCCCTAATAGCTCGGTGAATGTCCTTACAGGCAGTTCGCGCAAGTCCTTGCCCTGTTTTGTGCACTCGTTGGAGCTGTGTCATCCTTCGAACTTGACGCAATGGTACTGGCAGATGTAACACTGTGTCGGTCCATTTTTTCTAATAATAATAATAACAATACCTAATAATAATAATAACCACCCCATATTACAAGTACCATCCGAATTCGGTGCTAGAGAATGCTGATTTTAGACTATACTACGATAGGTCAATTATCACCGATAGACGGGTGACGAATAACCAGCCTGATATTGTAGTTGTGGATAAAAAAGCTAACTCGGTTTATCTGGTGGATGTTGCTGTACCCAATAATAACAATATTCTGGACAAATACAACGAGAAAATTGCAAAATATACCGATCTTGCAATTGAGGTAAGACAGATGTGGCATGCAGAGAAAATAGAGGTGGTACCGATCATCGTTTCATCTACGGGACTAATTCCCAAAACTCTACAAGATAGCCTTACCAAATTAGGTCTACACAAAAATACATACATCGATCTGCAGAAGGCTGCCATTCTAAATACCTGTCACACTGTCCGTAAATTTCTAAATATGTGACTTCCGAGCCTGATCCCATTTGCGTTTACACACGCTCGGGATAGGTGAACATTACCAGCAAGTGCTGAGCAAGTGCATACTTGGAATGATAATAATAATAATAATAATCCCTTAGTCCACTTTGGTTCTGTTTGGCAATGAACCCACTCTCCAATCTACTCAACGATACGGATTACGGCTATAAACTTAAAGCCAACAGGAACACTAGCTGCACTGTTTCCCACCTTTTATATATGGATGACATCAAAATATACGCATCCAACCAGCGTCAAATTCAACATTTACTCAATATCACTGAAAAATTCTCCAGTGATATACAAATGGGATTTGGATTAGACAAGTGCAAAACCTTAAATATCGAGAAGGGTAAAATCGTTAACGGAGATGTGTTACTACCCAATGGGAATATGATAACTGCCATGCAAAATGGCGAGACCTACAAATATCTAGGATTTCAGCAAGCTAAGCTATTAGACCAAAAGCAAGCAAAAATCAAAATTAGGAGCCAGTTCACTCAAAGGGTAACTACTTTATTGAAATCCCAGTTGAACGCAGGAAATCTAGCAAAAGCAATTAACACCTACGCCATACCAATCCTGACATACTCATTTGGAATTCTGAAGTGGACAAAGACAGAGCTGGAGGATATTCAAAGAACAACCCGTACTATGATGACCAAACACAAATGTCACCATCCGACATCATCAGTTATCAGGACAACATTACCAAGAAGAGAGGGAGGGAGAGGTCTAGTGGACATAGTTAATTTACATAACAAACAAATATCCAGACTCCAAGAATTCTTCATTGCCAAGGCTGAAACATCTGAATTGCATGAGATGGTCGCAAAAGCAGATAAAAACTACTCCGCCTTAAATCTTGTAAGCCCTGATATGAGACTTGGAATCGTTACAGATTCTGACAAACAGGTGGAGTGGGCCCAGAAAGCGCTTCATGGTCGACATCATCACGACCTCAATCAACCTCATATCGACAAGGAAGCATCAAATAAGTGGCTATCTGATGGAACATTATTTCCAGAAACAGAAGGATTTATGATGGCAATTCAAGACCAAGTAATTAATACCAACAATTACAAGAAATTTGTCATGAAAGATCCAAACATCGCTACGGACAAGTGCAGAAGGTGCCAACAAACAACAGAGACGATACAACACATTACGTCGGGATGTTCAGCCTTAGCTAACATTGATTACCTACGTAAGCACAATCAACTTTGCAACATCATCCATCAGAAGTTGGCCAACAAATTTGGATTAGTGAACACCTACACCCCATATTACAAGTACCATCCGAATTGGGTGCTAGAGAATGCTGATTTTAGACTATACTACGATAGGTCAATTATCACCGATAGACGGGTGACGAATAACCGGCCTGATATTGTAGTTGTGGATAAAAAAGCTAACTCGGTTTATCTGGTGGATGTTGCTGTACCCAATAATAACAATATTCTGGACAAATACAACGAGAAAATTGCGAAATATACCGATCTTGCAATTGAGGTAAGACAGATGTGGCATGCAGATAAAATAGAGGTGGTACCGATCATCGTTTCATCTACGGGACTAATTCCCAAAACTCTACAAGATAGCCTCACCAAATTAGGTCTACACAAAAATACATACATCGATCTGCAGAAGGCTGCCATTCTAAATACCTGTCACACTGTCCGTAAATTTCTGTGACTTCCGAGCCTAATCTCATTTGCGTTCACACACGCTCGGGATAGGTGAACATTACCAGCAAGTGCTGAGCAAGTGCATACTTGGAATGATAATAATAATATTAATAATGTTTATTCATAAAATACAATACAATTTGATGAAAACAATTTCAAATCTTTCAGAATAAATATTGAAACATCGCTGAGGCATAATAATGCCTGTGCGCGAGTTATAAAACTTGTAATAACATGTATAAACCATATAAAAATAAAATAATATAAAACAGCATAAAACAACATAATTTAGTGATAATATAATATATAGTGATAGGTCTTGATAGTGAGTTGTGGTCAAAGTCGGGAGTTAATGTCTTAATCGGGTAATAAGCGTTTTAGCTTTGCGTTTAATTTTGAAATTAGGATAATATTTTGTAATATGCCAAAAATAAAATTGAATAAACATAAATAAATTATTTTAGATACCTTAAATTAATAAAATCATCAAAAATATGTCTATTTTTTCTAGATATCCAGTTTTTTACAGAATATTTGTAACGTGGCAGTTTATTTATTTCCTTAATATTATTTGGTAGCATATTGGTGCAAAATAAGTGGTACATCGTTGTACAATGGTCTTTGATCTCATTGTGAGGTAAGTACATTTACGTCGAGTAGGGTAATTATGTTGTGGAAAAAGTATATTCATATTTCTTTTGAAGATGTTTATTAGAATGTTTTGGCAGTATAACTGTCTCATGTCAAAAAAATTACTATCCATAAAAAGCGCATCGCTGGGGTAAAACACTGTTTTTTTTTTAAATTAGCTTTATAATCCATTTCTGCATATTTTCCAACTGTTTCGAATGGCAATCTGCCACACCACCCCAACCAATAATTCCGTACGTAAGATGCGATTGTACCAGGGACAAATATAAAGTTTTCAACTGGGTTTCATCTAAAGAGTCGCGTAAGTATTTAAATTTATGTAGCAACCCTCTGAGTTTATTAGTAATATTTTTCACTTGTAGATCCCATTTCAGATGCCTATCTATAATAATACCTAGGTACTTAATTGATGAGGCTTCGGGAATTTGAGTATTTTCATCAACATATATTGCACTAAGATTCGGCAAATTATTTATGTAAAATGTAAATGGCAGATATTTAGTTTTTTCTTTATTTAACGTTAGTTCATTTAGCTGAAACCATTTTTTAACTGCTTTAAAATCGTCTTCAACTTCCATTTTCAGCGTTTGCCAGTTTCTTGGCTTGTATGTTATGACTGTATCATCTGCGAAACTTATTATTTCTCCTTTTGTATTCACTGCCGTCAGGCTGTTAATATATAGGGTAAAGAGAAGAGGTCCAAGTAGAGTCCCTTGTGGTACGCCATAGGTGATTGTTTTTGGTTCACTAAATACTCCATCCACTTCCACATATTGTTTTCTATTTTTTAGGTAGCTTTCTATTATACGATATATTTTTCCACGTAGTCCATAAAATTTAATCTTTTCCAGTAAACGCTTGTGACACACCGTATCAAAAGCTTTAGAGGGGTCGATAAGGATACAAACTGTAGGTGTTTCCGTAACTAAAGCATTTGTATTTATAGTTGAGAGATTAAAGCGTGTATTGCATCCCCTGTCGATTTTTTCTCTCTAAACCCATATTGATTATAATTTAGTACTTGAAACTTATTTAAAAACTTGGTTATTTTATTTTTTAGTATTTTTTCAAGAATTTTCGAAAGAACTGACAGCAGCGATATTGGCCTATAATTTTGTGTCAATGTTTTGTCGCCAGTTTTATATAGTGGCTTAACAATTCCAATTTTGAGGCATTCTGGGAAGCATTCGTCATTATAACTCTTATTTATTAGATAAGTTAACGGTTGTGAAATTTCATCTTTTATTTCCTTAATGGTTTCAACTCTGATGTTATCCCAACCAGGTGCTTTTTTAGATTTTAGTGTATATATTACATTTTTTACTTCGGCTTCAGTTATATTGTGTATATACATAGTATTATCGATATTGTCCAAATGTTCTTCGAAGTCATCTGGAGGTAATATGTTGTTTGCCAAGTTCTGTCCCAATTCGGTATAGTAGATATTGAAGTTATTTGCTATATCAATATTAGCTGTTAATACTTGCCCAATTCTTGTTAATTTTTCGATTTTTGGTTCAGGTTTTTTCTTTCCACAAATTTTGTTCACACAGTCCCACAAAGCTGAAGAAGAGTTTTCACTTTTTTGTATTTAATTATTTACATAATTCCTCTTATTTATGTTTATTAGGGATTTAATTTTACTCTTATATCTATTATATCTTTCTTCAAATTTTTTATTTTCAGGGTTTTTTGAAGTTAATGAGTACAGATTGTTTTTTTCCCTAATGGAATTCGCTAGACCTTTAGTCATCCATGGTTTTCTTACCAACTGTTTATTTTCTTTTATTTTTACCAATTTTGTATTTTTATCTATATGATACTTCAATTTATTTACGAAAGAGTCGAATGCTGCATTTACATTTTTTAATATGTACATGTCTTCCCATTTTTCATTTTGTAATTCGGTTTTTAGTTTAACATGATTTAAATAGCTTTTGTAGTTTAACTTTTCTTCATTTGGAGCTCCTTGGTCAATACGTATAGTTAATCCTATTGGAAAGTGATCCGTTATATCGTTCTCAAAAATAAAACTATGCTGTCCTTTTATATTTCTATTTGTTTTAAAGAAGAAGTGATCTAAACATGTTTCACTAGCAGGTCTTGTAATTTTATTTATATACGATTCGAAATTGTAGGTGTTTAAATAGTTTCTATAATTTTCAACATGTTCCTCATTACTTAGCAAATCGATGTTCATATCACCTACTATAACATGTGTCTGGTGTTTCTTGTTTTTTTTTCTAAATATCTTAGTAGTTCCAAGTTGAACTGATCTGGC
>CAJUYG010006267.1:0-12427 GCA_910591675.1 Galerucella calmariensis
TTACTCGTCCATTTCTTCTACTGTAACACAGGTTATATAATTTGAAGCCATTAGGTGAAGCTATATCATACATTGAAGTTTAATTGTTATTTTACGCCATTTTCATTGTTTTGCAAATACGGGGGTTTAGCTTTGTACGGCAGCATTATGAAACTGAAATTTGGCATTTAATCAAAAACGTATAGTATAGGAGTAGAAAATGCTTACAAATGCTTTACAATCATTTTTTGAAATTTGTGAATTTGGACATATTCTTGTCCAGTTTTTTCAGGCACTTTTGAAAACTGATTTTCCTATTAATATCCCTTAGGGCCAGTTGTATGTAACGTAGTTAACCAATTGATCAACTGAACCAGGTTCACATGTTGACCATAGTTAAATCAATCAATCGTTGTACGAAAGATGTTCGTGTTGTGGTCAGTTGAACCACAGTCAAATTAATATTTTTATGTTGGTTATCCGAATCTCTAGTAACATTCGAGCATTTCATCAATATTGTTGGTACTAACTTGAAAAATCGTCACAGTTTTTGTATACTGTGAAATCGTTATCAATGACAGTCAATGATCAAAAGCGTGCTTGGCGTTAAATATCATTTTGTGTGTTCTCTTGGAAGTGAAAATATGGCAGGTAAAGAAAACAAGCGTAGGTACTCCAAATTTCAGTGCATCTGAAGAATCGACGCTGATTTCTCTAGTTGCTAAGTATAAAAACGTTATAGAGTGTAAGAAAACGGATGCAGAAAGTTCCCGGCATAAGACAAATTTGTGGCTTCAGTTGGCTGAAGAATTTAATTTTATCAGTTTCACTACACACCGAACAATTGACGTGCTGTTGAATAAATATAGTAATATTAAAAAAAGAGTCAAGAAAAAGTATGCTGACGAAAAATGTTATGCTCAAGGCACTGGCGGTGGTCCATATAAAAAAAATTAAATTGCAGTGCCTTTTGATATTCTGAATCTATCAAAAAACTCATTTTCCGTCCACTCTTCAAAATGATTTTTTCTTGCCCGAAATATGCGAGCGTTTCTCCATAAACCAAAAACCCAGCATAAAATCTCAATAGGGAATAAAAGTCGTATACAAATAAGTAAATAAACCTTCTTCTACTTCTCTTATCATTTCTAGAAAATCCTCATCATCCGTTAACTCTTCAAAATAATCCACGTTTTCCATTGTAAACAATAAAAAGTTGTGAAATTATAGTATATGACAGTCAATTATAAGATATGTCACATCAGAATTTGACGTTTATTCCATGAACTATAGTTAAACCACCATTTTTGGTGGTTCAGTGAATTGCATAGTTAACTCATGAGTTAACCAAAATAATTCTTGACTACGTTTCGTACAACACTCTAATAGCTGTGATCATGGGTTAACCATAGACATTAGGTTAACTATGCTTCATACAACTGGCCCTTAATCGTATATACAAAACAAAAATAGCCTTATATTATAAAACAGTATTAAATAACATCTATAACAGTAAATTAGTGGGTAATAAAATTCCAAATAAACGAATCAACTCAAGTGAAATTGAAATTAAAGCTAACAACACCTTGTATTGCATGAAAACACAAT
Source organism: Galerucella calmariensis (assembly GCA_910591675.1). Classification (NCBI taxonomy): domain Eukaryota; kingdom Metazoa; phylum Arthropoda; class Insecta; order Coleoptera; family Chrysomelidae; genus Galerucella; species Galerucella calmariensis. The sequence goes on from CAJUYG010006267.1 coordinate 1,588, forward strand.
GAATCGAAAGACTGGTGAGAGGTGGGTGTAAATTTCTGGTTCCCGCGTGACGTAACTGCGCGGCTCGGACGCAATTTGGAGTAGAAATCAGCATACCGTGAGTAAGTGTATCGTGGTATAGCCTACTTATCGCTATACCCACAACAGAGATATACTGCGGTCTGGCAGCTGGTACTGCTTTCTAGCTGACTATTCCAACCACAGAGCATAGGTCCACCTGTAGGTAACCTTACTAGTAATTCAAGACGTGAAAATACAAGTGAGACCTTCCCGATTTATAACTTCAGTGATGTCAATACTCTAGAGCTTATCCTTCATCGTATCCATAAGCTAGTTATAATAGAATACTTACAAGGTAACATGTGAAGTCCCAGAAGAATATTTTTGCGGAATCTTTCCATATAAGAATGTAAATGTTCCATTTTATACTATATTAGTAATATAGTTTTTTGTATAAGACAAAAGTCAAGCGCTATAAGTGGTGTCTCTCTGTAAGTTCTCGGAATCCAAATTTGTTTTTTCACAGAATATAGAATGCGTTATTGTATACTATGCGAAAAAACCTGAAACAGATCAATTTTCATTCTTAAATTGACAATTCACAGTATGAAAATATTATCCCCCCAGCACCCCCTCCAAAATTTAAATAGGAATGTGGGTCTTGGGTCACCTTGATAAAAAGGGATTTCAGTCTTCTGTTCAGCAATATAAAGTTTTTTTTTAAATTCGGTGCATTTATAGCTGAGAGAATTTATTTTTAAGATGTAAAATCTTGACAATGTCTTTATCACAAAACACAAACAGATACGGAAATACCCGATTATTTCTTAAAGTATATTCCAATAGACCAGACAATATTGCTGATTTGAAAGTTGGTATAACGGAAAAAATTAACAAAATAACCCCTGAGGTCATACAAAATGTGGTATTATACCAGGATTCCAAAATCGCCTTGGTTATTGTCAAGTGAATGGTGGTCATTTTAGACATTTAATTTAATTATAAAGTACATCGAACAATACATTCTAAATATTACGTGACGACATTATTGGAACTTTAGTTCTTCACGTCAGGTTATGTTTGAGCGACCAAGGGTCGCGACGCAAAAGATCTGTCCGTTACGTTACGTTATGCTACGTTGCTTCGTTATGTGCCTTTCTTGCGTGCGTGTGCTCTCTCCTGAGTCTCTCTCTCGTTTACGAAGCAGCGATTCATATGCTTCGGCCGGGAATCGATCCCGGGCCGCCCGCGTGGAAGGCGAGCATTCTACCACTGAACCACCGATGCTATATTAAGATTCCATGCAAAGTTGGTATTCGCAGTGCTGGTGATCTACTTGAATTTGTTCGGATAAATTTTTACTATTATTTCCATAATTTTTTTTGCGCGATTGATCTTTTTTGTTTATTTACAGCATCGGTTGTCAGGACGGTAAGTTGTGTTTACTGGTTTCTTAGTTTAACACGTCGGTAAGTGATCTACTTATTTTATTCGGAATTTATTTCAATACGATCGCGCAAGAAATGGTATAGGCATCTCGAACGTTAAGGGTAATTACAACGTTTGCATGTAGATTCCTCTCGTAAAATTGGACAAAATGATATAAGGATTAAGGGGTCTAGCACATTTACTTTTCGAAATACAGGGTGTTGAAATTTTGAAAACTTGAATGTTTTAATTCGATAACTTCAAAATGGATGGATAAATTGATTTGACATTTGGCAGGTTGTTTTTAAATGTAAAAGGGCATATTTTGATAGAAAAAGTAGTTTGTGCTACTAGTGTGGATATGATGGCCATATCGCACCAGAACGAAGTTTTAGCACGACGCTGTGGGCGGAGTGCTCAATCGTTCAAGTGCGATATGGACAATCCACACGAGACGAACAGCATATTTTTTCTACGACCCACTTTAGAAAAAATCTAGAAAATAAAAATTTGTATAAACTGTAATATAACTTCAAATTGAAAATTTAACAATTCAATTTTATGTCTCCACTAATTTTTTTGTGGTAAACGTGCAGTTGAATGTCCAATTAGTATAATGCTACGGTTTCCCTTCTTAAATATACGATGCGCTGTTATAAGTAGATGTTGCCAGTCGGACTCCCTCTTGAAGGGTACCGTACCATTATCTATAATGATGAATATTCTGCTAAATATTTCAAACGTCTACCTGTTGTCGTTATTAATATCAAGCAGAATAATTATTTAAAAATAAAATTAACAATAAAAAAACTTCTTCACGAGGAATCGAACCCAGGTCTACCGCGTGAGTCTGGTTTGCTCACTACTCGACCATCGTGGAATATGCAAATTGTTTATCTATAACGTCAGATGTATTACATAATTTTTGCTTGAAAGGAACTGAAGTTCCTACCGTGTGTCCCGCGACACGTTCTACCTTTTTATTTTCATTCTACGTAAAGTTTTGTGATAATTAGAGACAATATCAAAATTTTAAATTTGAAAAATCAATAATCTCAGTTATGATTGCACCCAATTTAAAAAAAACTGTATATTGCTGAACAGAGGACTAAAATCCCTTTCAAACCAGGTGCCACACGACCCCCTTTCTTATTTGAAATTTTCGAGAATGTGCTTATAATTCAGAGGGGGTGCTGGAAGGAGATAATCTTTTCATACTGCAAATTGTCAAAAAGAATAGAAATCGACCTGTTTCAGGCTTTTTTCACATTGTACATAATAACGCAAAAATTGAATTTATCTCATACATATGGACCGCATTGTAGATCCTAAACGCCTACCGAGTATATCAATTGCATCTTCCACCTAGAAGACACTAGAGAGCACAGATTATCCCCTCGCTTCAGGTTTTACCCAGATACTCTCCCATACTAGAAATCCAGGATATCCTAATTTGAATTGAGTAAATCGGTTATAAGTATCAGATTCATTACGTTTGGCTTGTTCTGAAATTGAAGTATCTACTAAAAAGGCCTATTGCACCTTGTATGCAATACAAGTGGCACCAAACCGATAAAATTTGCAATTGCATCGAATTGCAGATACTGATCAGCTGGGTCTCAACTGCACATCCTTTCGATCAAGAAATCTTGCGTCTTGCATTGCATTGCATGTTGTATTGCACCATGTTAATCGGCTTTTAGTTTAGACACTTGATTTGACACTTTACAATTTAATTGAAAATACGAACCTATTTAATTCAAAATATGAATAGACAGCGTTTCAAATTACCACATTGAAATAATTGTAAATAGAACAACAGTGTTCCATAATAACAGTTACATCTTGAAAAAAATATTTCCGGAGAGCTGAGAAAGGAGGGTCATGATAAAGATATAACAATGTAATGCGACTATTTTTCAATTTAGAACAACGTGAACTAGGACAATTCCAAAAATAAACATTGAAAGTGGCTTGTACATTTTTCAACTGACAATTATAATTTATGGAAGAATAATACAAAGTTCATTCTTACTTTTACTAAGATGTACCTATTTTATGTTTATGTCTCAAATTTAACAGAAAAGTTACGGTAAACTTTTTAAAATAATTATACTTGTTGATTATGGGTTCCATAGTTCGGTGCCAAATTAAAGTTATGTTTTTCAAATGAAACAACCAATATTTCACTTTAAAACTGAAATCTCACCCATTACAATAATGTGAGGTTGTAATACCTTTTACAGAGAATTTAAAAAGTTATAACCCATTCTCAATCAAAATCAACAAATTCAAAGTCTTTAGCTTTTTAATAATCTTGAAAATTCATAAACACGGATGATTTTGAGAAGATTAATCAAATCAAATACATATAGTAGGTAAGTCAAAACTCAAGAACAAAATGAAGTAAGTCATAACTATTAGAGTTCATATAATACTCTTCTTGGTGTGCGTCATCGATTGTTAATGTCCTTATAACACATTACGAAGGAAGAAATGGGAAAAAGGCAAGTCTGTGATCAATCCTAATCAAAAATATCACAATAATGAATCGTTTAAATGTATTACAAACGTTAACCCTAATCTTTGACGTAAAAAATTTGATTAGTTGATGTTTAGATTACGTGCAAGCGCGACCTATCAATAGGGAGAAATTACAGCGTTCAAAATAGGATACACACGTACCTTTCGTAGCGGCAACTTCTTTTTCTACTGTCACACTGACGATAGGTCTGTACTTTGTTGTTTACGATCAATTATGATTTATGAAAAGTGAATATTAGTCTTATTGTTATATTTATTTAAATAATACAAAAATATGCATAGATACACGGAAAAACATCAGTATTTTGAAAGTTCTCAAGTATTTTCAGTTAGAAAAAGAAACTGGTAATTATTAATTTCATGGCCGCATCGAATTTGGCTGAATACGATTCTGATGATTTCATTTATCAAATTTAAGGTTAGCTAATGTCAAAATAGCAAATAAAATAAACGACATGCCGAAAACCCGTATATAGGTATGTCACAATTGATGACGCACACCAAGAAGGGTATTATTTCAACCCATCATACACTATTTCAATGCTAAAGTATCCCTTACTAGCGGATCTTCTTTATGGTTACTAATACAATTTAAACACAAACACACAGCAATAAAATACCATTATTCCTATAGTTTATAACCACCAATATTAAGTGCAACGAAACCAATTATAAGACCACATCCAAAAATTTTTCAAAACGTGGGTTGAATAAAAACAAATTACAGCGATATTGCGCTTACAACACAACACCAGCACGCGTACTCTGTAACTTGATAGAAGTAGAAATAGAAAAGAAATAGCAAAGAAAGGAAATTTCTTTCTATCGACAAATGCTACTCTCTATGACTTTTTCCTGTAAACTTCGGGCGAGCTCGGGTAGAAAGAAAAGAAATGAGTACTATCTACCTTGAAAACATTTTCTGATTTTTATATTCTGTGATGCTTTTGACATTTAGTTGCCAGTAATATCAATTATTTATTATTTCCATTTCTGAGTTTTGTTTCGATGTCTTTCCATCCTGCCATTCTATAGAGAATGTTTAATTTTTTACCAATCTAAACCAAGAGGATACATTTGTTTCATTAATAAGTATTATTGAATGATTCAAATGTTGTACTCTCTGGCTGCGATGGGTAATCACTTGCTATGAATAGCGAGGGTCGTCGGTTCAATTCCTACTTAGATCGTTTTACTTTTTTTATGTTTTTACTTTTTACACTAATATTAGGTCTGTTCCAACCGCAATCAGAAACTGTAAGAAACGATCAGAGAATAGCTGGTCACGGCAAACAACGAGTTTACGTTCGCGTAATTCCTATCACTGATTGCGATGGTCGACTATTCTCTGATCGTTTCTTACAGTTTCTGACTGCGGTTGGAACAGACCTTATATAATAAAATGATAGGTAAGTCAACCAGAAAAGTAGTCTCAAAAAGGCGAAGTAGACAAAAAAATCTATTACCTAAGTTCATTTAATCATATATTATACCACCCATTTATTAAAAAAAATACCTATTCATGTTCAATTAAAAATAAACAATATTCATAATCTAATTATAATCAATAGTCAACATAAACAATGACAAAACTGGATAAGTATGTATATAAAAACAGATAGAAAGACCTTTGTAGCCGTTTCTATTTCTATCTGCCGAATATTCACACGAAATTACTCGAAAGTCTCCGAATACACATACAGAGTAACTTTAAAAGAAATTTCCTAGCATAGAAAGAAATTTCCTTTCTATTCTGTTACAGAGTTCACGCCCAGGGGTGAGTTCGAGAACGTCACACTGGTTGAAATTTTGCACTTGATTGGTGGGGGTAAAGGGCGATCGTAGTGCTACGCTCCATCGAATGAGTTCTCGAACGGATTCACTTTCTTGTGGTTGTTAACTATAACCATACTTTTTTGAATATTATTGTTCAACTTTTAAGTTTTTCGATTTTAAATGTAGTAGATAATATGGATAAAAAACGTGTCGCATTAATTGCGCCTGCATTGGGAAAACAGTTGCTTGAAGGAATAGGTACATTCTGACTCAGAAAGCGAGTCGGAAAATGAAATAGAAATCTCTTTATTATCCCAAATAGAGTCAAAGTTGCAACCGCGGAAAAGAACACATCCAACGTGTAAAGATTACTTTGAAGGAGTTATTCCCAGCTATAAGTACTTTTAAGAAGTTTCAGATGAATTTTAGAATATTTATAACTAGCCTAGGTCTAACATTAATGAATCTGGCGCCAAGAGTTTTAAACATAAAAATTTTAAAAACCCTTTAGGCACGCCAATCTATCACAAATAAGCTCAATAACATTTTAAATTTGAATAGGAGAAGAAAATTAATTTATTTTTAAATTAAAAATTTAATAAACATTCACAGTCATAGATACCAATCTAAATTCTAACCACAAAATATTCAAACCAAACTGACAGGTGCGATTTCTAACCGAGTCGGGACTGGTGTAATTTGAGCGTCGCTCTAAGGAGTTCTCGGACTGTGGGGTAGTACACAACAAGAAGACGATCAAGAGTTCTCGGTCACAAAAATAAGTGAATTTCATACTAGTGCGATGTTCTCGAACTCAGCCCTGGAGTGTAAGATATATTTATACACCACAGCTTTCACAAACGCGAAAAGCGTTTACCCCGTCGTCTGACTGACAACTGCACTGTCTGTTTCCGTTACATACATTATAGAGGAGCGGGACACCCCCAAATAGTCGTTTAGAAAATGAAAAACCGACCAACCTCGTTCTAGTCGCTAAGAACAGTCTATCTTTATATTTTCGAGGGTGCTGAACACGAATATGACATTTATTTTTTTCTAAAATTGGGGGAACATGGTCAAAATTGACTTTTTAACCGAAAATGCGAAAAAAACGATTTTATGATTTTCGACAATCAACTCGCGGTTTCTCGGCGAATAATTCATATTTTTTCACGAAAATTTAATGACGTCTTCTTCAACCAATTCTAGAGACAATAAAACTAGTCCGAAATCCCCAAAGCATTTTACATTCGAGCAATAAATTGAAGAAATTTTTTTTTCGAATTTTTGACTTTTTACGTACGATGAAAAAAGTTGAGAGAGGAAGTTTTTAATTGTTCATATCTGAATACGCAGTATTGAAATTTAGAAATCGAGGAAGTTTTTGGGAAAATTTGAGCTAGTAATATGCAGTAGAAAAAAAGATAGAGCGATTTTAAGATGAGCACTCTCGCCGCGCGGCTCCCGCATTGGTATTTTTAGTCGATAAATCCGATTTTATCAGAGATATCAAGTAAAATCGATTGCAACTTTACGAAAAAAGACGAAAGTTCGAGAGTAACATTTGAAGGGAAAAATGAAATATATACTTAAGCATCATTTTCATTTTTACGATTCATCAGATACAATGTCATGTCGGTTTGTACAAGAAGATTTGCAAGAACAAATATCGCAACATTGTAAATTAGATTGCTTGCAAGGGCATACTTCCGTTGAACACGGAGATTTTCCGGAGCAGGCACAAAAATACTTTTGTAAAAGTTCCATACTTGTGATACCTTCATAATAATTCGTAAGCACATAACCATTCTCAATGAGCCATCCATAATTTGTTATTTCTTCCGATTTTATTACTGGATTGATCGCTTGGTTCCACTCATTTATTTGCCACAATGCTCTTAATATATGCTGCTCCAAAGCGGGCTGTGAGGGAGGTAGCTTATCGATCGAAACCGTTTTTGCAATTGCAGCATAGTATCTCAAAGAATTAATTGAATTCCGTGTGGCTTTCAATTTTTTTGATGGATCATACAACATAGCTAAAAAGTTACTTACAACTTCTATAAGGCGGACTTAAGTTAGCGCGAATTTTAAACTAATGGCATTTTTATTCAAATAATTTTATCTTGTAAGGTCATTTCAAGCAGCAAATATGTTAAAGACAATCTCCTGGGTATACAAAATTTTTTGCACAAGTCTTTGTTGAACTACTATCGCTGAATTCTCAAAATATTTGAGTTTGTTCATTATTAACCTATGTCTAGGTTAATAATAGAAAACATTATTAACCACTAATAGAGAAATTCAACTTTTCAGTTGGCTGGAAGAAGCAATAATCGTCAACTTCACAGCTTGTAGTGGAAAAAATGTATTATTAGTTGTGGATTTGTATTTTTATTTATCACATCAGCACAATTTTACATTACTTTCAGAAGCTATAGCTCCAGAACCGGTTAAGTTGGCGGCTTCAAATTTTTACTGTGCAATATGTTTGAGTCCTAGTTTTTGTTTACCATGTTGCCATTTTTTCTACATTCTACGTTCATAAAACTTTGGTAGTTTACATTTGTGATGATTCTGAATCCAGTGGTGTGGTCATATTTGGAAAAAAAAACAATGCCTAATTTACTTTCGTCTTTTTTGGCAAAGATAGAGGGCCTTGAAAATAGTAATTAGGCTATGAAAGCTTGTACCAGATTACTGTTTTTAATACTGTATCTAACAAAAATAATTTAATCAAAATCGGTTGAAAAATGCGGATTTTACAGGGATGCTTCCAGACACAATGGGTCACACTGTATAGGACGTTTCATTAGAAAAAACCTATCTTTTAGGTATATGGCATCAAGTTATGGAGCTCCCTATAACATTGTAATAGTTTTGTATATCTTCCATTATAACAGACCTTCTAAGCTTTATAACACGAATCATTCACCCTGTATGCAAATGGTATTAAAAAATAGGCACTACTTTTTTCATTGTAGTTTATCCTTGAACGGCATATCAAATTAATCTCGATACAATGGAATTTTTTAAATAATTCACAACTATTATGTAACTTGAATATCTTGGAAATACTATATAATTTAACAATCATCAATTGTAATACATGAAAAACCGATATGCACGACTGGCGTGTATAATGTGTGTTAATTATTTTTTTTTTATCAATAATTATTGTCGGTAAATCCATATTGATTTGATTATACAGGGTGTTTTCAAAGTTATTTGAAATATTTTTGTGGGTAACTTGTTCTTTTATTTCGAGGAAGTGAAAGTAAATGGGAAAGAGTGCATGGGGTTGTATAAGGGAATGAATGAAGAATAAATGGGTGTACATATTATTTCAGTATTTAATAAAGTACTCACTCAACATAATAGTTATTTATGATATAAGTGTTAAAAGTACATTTTTAAGGCACGCATGTGAAGGTTTCACATGAGCAGAACAGCAGATATCTTAAAGACAATATCCTGGGTATACAAAATTTTTTTGCACAAGTTGCACATGCTGCTCAAAATATTTGAATTTGTCCATTATTGAACTAGGTTAATAATATAAATTATTAATAGAGAAATTCAATTTCTCAGTTGGCTAGAAGAAGCAATAATTGTCAACTTTACAGCTAGCAGTGGAAAGAAGACATTTGGAAGGAACGGGTCCAGAACAACTACAGAGTGGTATTCACCACGACTATTGATTATCATTTAGATGATCTAAATAGTATTCGAGACTTCCGATTTTGAAATTTACTGAAATTTTTGACTAATAAAGATACTTCTACCAGGTATTGATACTTAACACAGTTTATTTATGTATTAATAATTCATCCCAATTACCAGGTAGACTTATTGAAAAATTAGTATTATCCAATGTTCTGTTGCAAAATAGTATATGGTTGAAATAATACCCTTCATGGTGTGCGTCATCGATTGTTAATGTCCTCCTAACGTCATTACGTTGGAAGAAATGGGAAAAAAGGCAGGTCTGTGATTAATCCTAATCAAAATATCACAATAATGAACCGTTTAAATTTATTACAAACGTTAACCCTAATCTTTGACGTAAAAAATTTGATTAGTTGATGTTTAGAATACGCGCAAGCGCGACCTATCAATTGGGAGAAATCATGCATTTAAATAGAATGCAGACCTACTTTTCGTAGCGGCAATGTGTCTTACATCTTTTTCTACTGTCACACTGACAGTTCTCGTCAGGTCTGTACTTTGTTGTTTGAAAGCTCTCAAGTATTTTCAGTAGAAAAAGAAGTTGGTAATTATTAATTTCATAGCCTCTTCGAATTTGGCTGAATACGATCCTGATGATCTTATTTATCAAATTTAAGGTAAGCTATATGTCAAAAAAGCAAATAAAATAACCAACATGCCGGGAACCCGGATATACGTCACAAACGATGACGCACACCAAGAAGGGTATCATTTTAACCATATGTGACTCAAAATGTTTTTGACACTAGGTGCTAACTATACATTTTCTTCGCAGAAAAAAATACCTAACTAGTGCGGCAAGTGATACTTTTCATCACGCTATCGCAGACGGCCGGAGGACGCTTTAGCGTCACTTTACGATACGAACATTTATCATTAAATACATATCAACAAATTAATTTATTATTATATTCGACATTCATTTGATGAGACTTATACCAGGGCCATTGAGAAATTATTGAAACATTCTTACGTTTCTTTTTATTGAAAATTATAGCAGAATTCTGATATATTTCCTTATTTTTCAGTCATTTGGTGAACTACAACCATACAAATATATATTTCAAATATTCAAATGTGAGTACTCCCCAAAAACTCAACAAATTTACTTTTTCTACAACTGCTATGAAAAGTGACGTCCAGTAAAACAAATTGACCTTTACTTTGCACTGTTTTATGTATTCAGGACTGGCGATTTACGATATAATTGGCCGTTTCCAGACTTTTAGGCCACTCTGTATATTATCACTCTTAGGGCCGGTTGTAGATGTCACCGGTGAACGTTAGTTTAACTGAACTGCCAGTCAACTTTGAATCGAGTTCATTTTGGTTTTCGTTGTAGAGTGCAAGATCAACATTAGTT
>CAJUYG010006268.1:0-12423 GCA_910591675.1 Galerucella calmariensis
TGATGTAATATAGCACTAATAGCACGGAATACTGACTTTTGTCGGGATACGGATACGTTTATTATACGGAGTAGGGTACGTAACAATACGTTCAACGGATCGTATCGGCTGAGACTTAACGAGTCTACACATGCGCAGTTAGTTAAAAATACGGATACGTGAGAAATTTAAGACAAGCTAAAAGTCTCTATTCATAAACCTAGCACATTATTCAGCTGGCGAAGCCCCTCGCGAAGTAATCTTGGTGCTCGGTCAATAACAATAGTCTTCACCACCTAGGTTTATAATATACTATTATTACTAAACAAAATAATAATTTTTTTGAATCTTTAGTAATTAAATTACCTATAGCAATGTAAATGGAATTTCATCAGTGTCAGTGACGTCTCATTCGATAATTATTATATATGACAGAAAAGCACCTTGGCATACACGGTTTGAGCTATTTGTCGAATTCAATGATTTTGTCATAATTTTTTTTCACAAAATGTCATATTTATAATCTATAATAAAAAAAACGCCAAAATGTATTTAACGAAGCTGGTTAGAAATATTGTTGTAGGCAAGAGAAATTTCTTCCAAATCCTTCGAACGTTTGCAAGTGATTCACAATGTGGAGGCCAGGTGAATATTCAATTCAATTTATACAATATTATGTACCTCCTAATTACCTATTCATAGTTAAACAGTACAATTTTTGACAAAATCCTTCATTATTAATAACAAGTTTAGTTAATTTAAAAAACGATTTTTAATAGTTGAATAGTTTTAAAAATATTAATCTTATTATTCGGTTTGTTTTTGATGGGAATTATCAATTATCCGTTAAGCTAGTACGAGCGATAAGTAAGACTAAAAACGCTTTCAGACGAGATACTTTGTGGCCGGCTACTAAAGCGTCTGAAAAGAATCGCGCGGCTGAAAATACATTAATATAAATTGACGCATTCAAACGAGACAGACACAGATAGGGAATACATAGTGTTTAATGTATTTTTAGCCGCGTGATTCTATTCAGACACTAGTAGCCGCCCACAAAGTGTCCCTTCTTGAAGTTCTCTTAGCCTCCCTCGTCTCTTTTGATCTATTTTTAATTGAGAGAAATGGCATAGCTATAAATATTTTTCAGGGGGGGCGTACCTAATATTGAGTAATTTGCGAGGAAAAATTAAAATATCAATATAAATGAGCATCTCTCTATGTTTATTTATTAGGAAAACAAATTAAAGGAGACAACAAAAAAATAAAATAGCAGGTGAACATACTTCTCGGTCTGTATACCTTACTAAAGTGCAATATTTAGTCGATTGGTTAGGCTACGCCACTGATTTAGAGCTTGGTTTTTATCATGAACCCAAACATCATATAAAAAGCTATAATTAGTTTTGAATCCATACTATTTTAAGTTATACTCGCAAGCAATTATCAAATAGGTTGAAGTCTCTATTTGTTTTGGCATAAAAGGTATTAAATCTGTTTGAAAATGTTTAGATCAATACCTCTTTCGGCAGTGAAAACAGTTAATGAATGTGGGTTATGTTGGCAATTTCACTAATTACAAGTTCTTTTCAGCGATGTTGTGTGTTTGAAATAATTTGCTACCGAGTTTTTAGTATCCGTCTCTCTCTGATGCACAAGAGCGTTATTCACTAGTTCAATACACGTTTGTTATTCCAAGGAGTGAGGTCGGGCCTTCACCTTCGCCTTCGCCAAACAAACGTCTCCGGCTTTTGCTGCTGAAAATTTTACAATAATAATATCTGTCCAGGTTCCCAAAACATGCCACCGACCTGTTTTTGTCAGAGGCCAAATGTCGGTGATGATCATAGGAATAGTAGCATAGCGGGTGAAGGCTGGCCATAGAGGGACCACATGTTGCAGTCGAGACCGACTGCCGGACGGCGATCTGCAGATACCATACTAAATTCATATCCGCAATACACGGACCGCTCGAGCAGTTCCTGAGCGGTCGAGTTTCGCCGTACGGTCGACCGCTTAGAGCTGCGGGACCCACCATACACGGACCCAGATGTGGCCAGATTTATTTTGTATGTGTCGCCAAACCAGGTGGCAAATATCGCCAAAATTTACTAGATGTCGCCACTCTGACCAGTGTTGCCATTAGTGGAAATAAGTTACCAAAATAGGGAAATTTGAATATAAAAAGAACGAAATTTAATTCTTTATATAGGTGTATTTCTTATATTCATGTAAAATTATTAAAAATATTCTTCACATAATTTCATAACCTCTATTTCTCCTGCTTCTGCAACTTCAACAGGTTCCAAGTCAGCATTGGCTCTAGAAACCTCTTTTCCCTCTTCATAAATTTTTGATGTAGGTAAATAAGTAAATAAGGACAACATACCCTTAGTAGGTTCAAAATTCTTACAACAAATATTATTTGTGTAAAAATAATATTTTATAGTTAAAAAATAATTTAAAAGTTTTAACATCATGCGATTTCTAATTTTTGTTTTAATTATACTGTGGAACTATTTAATATTTATAATTCTCTTAAAGGATCAAAGATCGCATATTTCCTGTCGCAAAATAATACTGAAAGTAGCCCAATTTGTGATAAATCGCCCAATCTGGCCACACTGAATGGACCGCTACAAGCGGTTGCTGCCGACCACGCACCACTCCCTCCCCGCTCTCCGCTGAGTACCAATCCCTTCCTCTTGGCAGGCAACCGGCTCAGTCCTCTCCTGCCTTACTCGCCCCACAAACCTCACTCACTCGACTTTTTTCCTTTGTTTAATTGTTGTTCGTTTGTCATTCCATCGAAATCCATCTTGTAAATGAGCTGGCATCAGTATTATTTTGCGGTCGAATACAACTGCTCCAAGCAGCCGTAGTCGACTGCATTATGCGGTCGTGTACGACTTCAATGCGACCGCTCTAGAGCAGTCGGACTCGACTGTAACATGCGGTCCGTCTATAGCCAGCCTAACAGGTACTGACCCACTGTTATTCAAATTAGTTTTATGTGTTGTTGAGGAGAATAGTCTACGGTTGTGATTTTCGTTTTTAGTCCCAGTGGATGGGCAGAACTGGCACTAGACCATTCTATTGAAACTAGACTATTCTATGTAAACTTGGGATGTACTATTTTCTATAATCGACGATTTTTTGGGTCATATAATATACTAACAAAATGCCATCGTCGCGGTCACTACGAAAACTTATAAATTTTCACACAATTACAGCTTGCACGCTACTGAGTATTTCACACTGGTTGAGTGTTTGATTGAATATGTGCTTAACATATCTTGTCTAGTACATCTAAGTAATTGGCGACTACTGTATCATTTTTAGTAAGCACGTGAGTATTTGACGAAAACGTCATTTCAAACAACGTTTTCCGTTAGAAATAAAACCCACAGTACATGAATAAATGTACCTAGTGTAATTTAGAAAGTAGCTAACCGTACATTTGATGTATAAATGTTGACTTCTAGGTACTAAATAAACATACGATTTATATAGAGGTTCATTCTATTGGCTGGGCAAATACAAAACATCAGAATTGAAAGTTTGCTTTTGAACATACTAGTATTTATACTTTCCAGTTGAAATTTATTGAAACCTCGTAATATCAAAAGTGGTTTGTGCATAATCTTCTACAATATGTTTGAGCGGAAATAAGAGAAAAAAAAAAACAATATTCCAAACATTACAACTTGTAAAGTTTGAAAAAGATTGAATTTAAATATATACCGAGCATTTTAATTAAAACTATCCACCCCACATAATTCTGAAGGAATGAAAAAACACATCAAAAATGGAAGTGATTCTGAACCTGACACCACTACATATGGTGGTAGAAAGTGTTGCAGAAAGAACAAGATACAGACTAAGTGGAGAGGGAATCATTCAAAGAAACCATTTCCGCACTTCTTAGAAACCAGACATCCTGGGACATGCCACAAGACGGTATGATGAAAAAGTATAACTTCGGAGTTATAAGCAACAGAAGAAATGGGTCCAAATACGTTACCAGACTTAGAGAAGTAATGTCATTCAACGGTAGACAGACGGCTCAAAAGCAATAGAAAGAACTGGGATAGGAGTGTTCGGGCCAGGATCCAAGCTTGTGAAAAACCCCAGTATCTTTCAAGCGGAAATTCACGCTATAAGAAAGTGCACCCAGTTCAATATGGATAAAGGATACAGAAAGCAAAGTATTATCATAATGTCGGATAATCAAGCAGCCATTAAAGCACTGAGCTATTGTGTAATCAGTTCCAAAATGGTGTGGGAATGTCTAGGCATACTCAATGAACTAACGCGAGAACAATATGGTCACTTAACTGTGGATTCCAGGACACACTGGAATAGAAGAAAATGAAATAGCAGATGAACTTTCAAAGAGGGAAACTCAAACACCCTTTTGGGGGCCGGAGTGCTTTCGCGGTATCAGCTCCCATGTTATATTGGAAGAAATAGGTAATGTGGGAATTCCTAGGCAAACTCAATGAACTAGGCGAGAACAACCTTACTGTGGGTTCCAGGACACACTGGAATAGGAGAAAATGAAATAGCAGATTGACTAGCAAAAGGGGGGACTGAAATACCCTTTTGCTGAATTAGCTCCAATGTAATATTGGAATAAATAGGTATAGCCGAAAAAAAGAGAAGATATGACCATTGGAAAGATCTAGTAGGGCTTAGACAATCAAAGATTTTTCTGGGTGACTATAACAACCTGTTGATATCAAGTGAATGCATAAGTCAAAGTAAGTGCTAAGTTTTAATAGGAGTTCTAACGGGATTGATCACGAAATAACACTAATAATAGAAAATAATGATACCGTGTCAGAAGCTTTGCTAGCGTTCCAACAAGATGGGGCACGTCTACATTACATTCTCGATGTAAGACGGTTTTTAAACGAATCATTTCCTGCTCGGTGGATAGGAAGACGAGGCCTAACACTGGACAGTTTGCAAGTTAAAAGTTTAATTTTGTGATGAATTTTTGACATTTCCAAAAGCAATTTTCCATTAATTTTTTGTCCTTCTTCCAGTGATTTTATTATTTTCCTTGTACTTTCATGTATCATTACCTTTGTAATAATAATCTTGAAAGCACAGGACCCCGCTTATTTTAAATGCAAATCCGGTCCCGGTCAAATTGAATGGGATTTTATGTCCCGACATGGCGAACAAAATTTCTCATAGGCAGAACTACCGAAAACCTTAAATAAGGTCAATGTTGATCTCTTAAAAGTATGAAGGATATTGTTACGCACCTGCTTTCTGAGTATGCGGTGTAGAATAGATAATTTTTTTCTGTTATGTGAAAATTTGTTATAAATCGCCGAAATACTTTTTTGTTGCATTCGTCTTAGTGAAATTTGGATGCCGTTCTTTGTCATTTTCACTTGGCGTTGAAAAACTTGTGAAGGCATCTTCAATAGATTTAAACATTTTACTTTAGAATTAAAAGCCATTATAGTCCAGTAACTGAAGGGGAAAAAACCTATCAATATATTTGTCCAATAATTTTTTTTGGCTTGATTTGTAGGTCTTGACAGGTACTCCAAAGGGAGAAAAAGTTCTCTAAGATTGCCCCTTGGCTAAGGGCCCAAAATGGCCCCTAACACCCCCCAAAAAACGGTTTTCCGCCATTATCTCCCGAAATATTCAATTTGGACAATTTTAGTTTAGGTAAAAAGCGACGGTCGTTAAATTATCTACAAAAACGGTCCTCATCATTTTTTTCGAGAATTCAATAGTTTTCTAGATAATCGCATCCAAACGTCCCCTTGCTTACGCGGCTGCACTACCTCGAGAAATGCTAACGTCTATAAAGTTAACTTGTAAACCGGCGGACAAATTCTTCCAGAACTCGGTCAAAAATTAATATTTTTCGATGATTTGAAGTTCATTGTAATGGGAATATCCGTAGGTATAAACCCCGTTCTCGCCCGTCGAGGACATTGCAAAAAGTGGTCAATGTTATTTTTTCCCAGTATTTTGGCCTCTTCCATTAAATCATTGACATTTTATTTATTTTAAATGGATTATTATCTCTTGTTTTTTCAAATGGGGTCTGGAGAGGTCCTGAATGTTCCTAGAAATTTTTTTTCAGTATCTTTGTGGCATTTCAATAAAAAGTTTATTTATTTATTTGAAGATGATTTTTTGTCAGTGCAAAACAGGCTGCGAGAAGAATTGTTCATGTTTAAAAGCATGTTTGAAATGCTCCTCTATCTGTGGTTCATGTCAGTTGACACAGAGAAACATGAGAAAAATGAAGGTATATTCCCGGAAGAATTAGAGGTGGAAGGAGAACCACAAGTGCTTGAAGGGGAGGTGGAAGAAACATGGGAGATAGAAATAGAGCTGGAAGAACAAGGGATAGGGACAAGAGGGACAGAGGAAGAAGTAGAGGTAATAGGCGACGAGAATCACGCTGATGATGGAGAGGATGAATCTGAAGACATGAATTGGTTTAACATAGGGTAACAGGTACTCTGAATTTTTCTATGTATTTTGTATTTTCAACCTAATTTTTATAAGAATAAATGGTATTTGTTTAAAAATTCCTTGTTTTTTCTGAAATCCTGCACCTATACTGTTCCTTCTGAAGTTTGCGACAAATTTACAAAAAACTAAAAAAATGCAAAAAATATTTATCAAAAAATTATTATTATCAGCTTCTATAGATATTGACTTACTAGTAGCCAAAACGCCGTCACTCAAGACATGAAGACATGAAGCAATAAGATTTCGCAATTTTCTAGTAAATTTGCGACTCATATACTTGTGAAATTACACTGAACATTGACTAATAGAATGAAGAGACACGAAGTGTTGCTGTGACACACAAAAATCGTGTGAAATACGCCAATAATTGCCGAAAAAAGGATTGGTGCCCGAATTTTCATGTGTAGGTATACACCACAATTTAGCGAGTGCAGGTATTCCGCTGGCGCCATCTACAATTGGTCTCCAAAGTCTAACAGGTGAAAATCTATGTATTTCCGAGGCCCTCGAGTAGAAATTTAGTGAGAAACCCCCAAAAATATTCGGTGTAAAAATTTTGGTTTTTTCAAAGGCCATTTTCGCAAAAAATATTCGTGTTGCGAAAAAAATGATGGGAACCATTTTTGTAGATAATTTAACGAGCTTCATTTCTTATCTGAACAAAAATTGTCTAACTTGCGTATTTCAGGAAATATTGGCGGAAAACCGTTTTTTGTGACTTTAGGGGCCATTTTGGGCTCTTAGCTAAGGGGCAATCTTGGAGAACTTTTTCTCCCTTTGAAGTACCTGTCAAGACCTACAAACCAAGCCAAAAAAAATTATTGGACAAATATATTGATAGGTTTGCCTATTTTAAGGTCTTCAGTTACTGGACTATTATCGAAAACGATTCACTTAATATTGTTAAGACGCAGTTGTTTAGCTCCAATGATTGGCTTAGCTCAACCTTACTGACTGCTCTCTACTAATACTCTAGCAACTACACAGTAGGGAGTTATAGCCATATTTAAACACTACGTTTGCTAAACATAAGGTTATACATATTAGAGGAGTTTTTTCCGCTCCGCAAATATTATTCTATTGATAAAATATATCTAAATAATAAATTTGTAAAATTGTTCTCTCTTTTGCAGTCGAAATATCCAATAATAAATCATCAGTATGATTGCGTTGTCGTGGGAGCAGGCGGCGCAGGATTAAGAGCGGCTTATGGTTTAGTTCAGCACGGCTTCAAAACCGCCTGTATTACCAAGATGTTTCCAACAAGATCTCACACTATTGCAGCACAAGGAGGAGTCAATGCTGCTTTAAGTATGTTCATCTAAAATATAACACTGGACAGCGTTCAGATTTTTACAGAAAAATTCATTTTGGACATCTGATTTTTCTCAATTTCTAAATCATAAGTTTAACGTTTTTATTGAACAATAATTTTCAACCTGGACTTAAAATTTTTATTTTTTCCTATTATTGTTTCATGTTGTTCCAAAGTATTTATCTCACAATATCTCACTACGACATAGTATTTTTTTAAAAATTACCGACATGTCACAAATTCCTAGTTGGAAATTGTAAAAGAGCGAGCTCATTACAAGCCCTCTGTTCAAGCCGCTAACCCTAAATGAACACAATCCATTACAATCGCCTTTGTCTTGCACAATAACAATGTCAAAATTAGAACCTGTCCACTGCAGAACTAAAGCTGGTATAGTGAATTTAAATTGTGGTTAATTATCGCTAGTTTTATTAATTATTAATAGAGAGATCGTTCTCTTCGTCGCTTTGATAATCAAATTGACAATAGAATAATTTAGAGAACCAAATTTAAATTTATTGCTCATCAGCCTCAGCGACAGTTAAGTCCACCACATGGACAGATAACGCTTTTGACCTACCCGAAGGGGTATTTTTTGGAATCATCTTTTTATATTTAAACTTTGAGAACAGTTCAAAAAGATCGCCAAACACCAGCTGATAATGCTTTTTCAAATAGCTTAGGTGAGCATTCAAAGATAAAATATTATTCAAATTCATTTATTAATACCAGGGACAATCTTACAGAATACATAGTTATATATCTACAAAATTGTGTGGTACATGTCAAGTACATAGTGTGAACAGACAAATAAAAATATTACAAACATAAAATACAGTACAATCAACAACAATACAAACAAGTAGGTTTAACATGATTTGTAGTGTTTGCTGATATTGGCATCATTTATGTCATCCAAGCAATATGGCTCTATAAAGACTAGAATTTGCCTTATTTTCTTTTTGAATGTTAGTGTGTTTTTAATACTTTTGAATTCTATTGGTAACATGCTATAAAATTTAATACAATTATAAAAGCATCCCTTTTCCAGAAGAGCAGTTCTATGTACAGGTATAGCAAAATTATCACGAAATCTTGTTTTGTGTTATTTGTATTATTCTTGTTTAATTATTATTGATTATTAATTTTATCCTGCAACTTATTTCGAATTGTTTGATGTTTATTATAATAATTGATATTAATTTTACCTACGAACCCCCATGTAATCAGTAAATAACACACAGTCGGTATCAATGTAATTATGTCTATTACGCACTGCAAAAAAAACGCACAGCTGTAAAGTAAATCGCACGGCTTACCTAGCAACATCTTAGCAACTGTCAAGAGACGTAGCCATTTTATTCAAAATTTACTATTTGAAAACATTCGATATGGCCACGTTTAACTATGAAAAGCCCAAAGGGCTAAGTGTATGTATTGATTATAATTGAAAAATGGACTTTCGATTATCAACAATATATTAATAATGTGCTTCTTTCATTGGAGTTTACCAAGCACCTCTAATTATGTAACTGTTAATTCTTATGCTTCTTATAAATACAAAGTACAAGTAGGTCGTAGGTAAAGTATAGTACGTAACTCGTGTTGTAAAGCATTTTACGCACACACTTTTCCATTCGTGCGTAAAATGCTTCTTACCACACACGTTACGTAATATACTATTACATTAAAAAAACAATTAAAAGGAATCTATAGGAAAATAATAGTTTTGGAATTCAATGTGAAGTTTGTCAAAAAACTGATTCTCAAAATTCAACCAAATATATACGCGTTGAACACTTGCCATGGAAATATAAAACAGGTTTGCAGTGAACACTTTATTAATGCAGGATTATACAAAGTAAGTTTGTAGAGGCAGTGGTAATTTGAGATATGCTTGAAAAACTCCAGTTTGTGTTCGAGAGGAGAGTGCTTCGACACTCTGTATATGATACTAGTTATCAAAAATATACCTAGGGACTGATCTTGAAGGATATAAATTCCTGTGAGCTGTAATAATTATGTTTTTAGGTCATTTCGAGGACGACTGTTGGAAATGGCACATGTACGATACTGTTAAGGGATCCGATTGGCTCGGTGATCAAAATGCTATTCATTTCATGACTAAAGATGCTCCTAGAGCCGTTTTAGAATTAGAAAATATTGGAATGCCTTTTTCAAGAAATAAAGACGGTAGAATTTACCAAAGAGCCTTTGGCGGACAAACTTTAAAACGAGGACAAGGAGGCCAAGCACATCGGTAAACTCAAATAATTTATAATAATTTTTACGCACATTTTAAATCAAAGGAAATATACATCTGCATTGTGGGAACAAAAAATTTAATTTTGGAATCATTGGTGATATCACTTCACACTATCTCATGCCTCTTTCGATACCCGGATATAATGGTTTCTGTTGCGTACGGAAGATTTTAAATTTTGTTCCTGCTCTTTGCTCTCATCATTCATCAATTTGTTTTTCCATACGATGTCTCTCTGATATCTACTATAGACCGGTAGCCCATGATACATGTCACCCAAATTATAAAAACGTGTCCGCGTCATTGGGTACATTGAAAAACTAATGATATTAACCTCAAATTATTTGTTTACTATAGTTTAATTATAATACCATTGAAAAAAATGATATATTATACACTAAGGGGGTGAATGCGAGATTAATAAATGTCTTCACAACCATGGTTTATATATGTACAATTTTTTCCACTACTAGCCAAATTCGAGACAAAAATTAAAAATAATTCACAAACGCACCACGAGAAGCGTTTACTCCGTCGTCTGACTGACGAGTACACTGTCAGTTTTCGATATATTATGAACGTACCCGTTATGTCATCAGTCATTTTTGGTTGAGCGCAGAGCGCAGAAAATTGAGCAAATATGTCAAAGACAATCTCTTGGTTATACAAAATTATGTTGCACAAGTTTTTGTTGAACTATTATCCCCTAATTCTCAAAATATTTGAATTAGTTCATTATTGACCTAGGTTAATAATACAAAAAATTATAAACCACTAGTAGAGAAATTCAACTTCTCTGTCGGCTAGAAGAATCAATAATTGTCAACTTCACAGCTAGTAGTGAAAAAATAAAACTATCACCTTCCGTTAGTAGTGGAAAAAATTTATTTCTCGTATAAGAGACACAGATTGTTTTTATCTCTCCCGTAAAAAACAAGGTTTTGGAGCTACGAGATCTTAATGGGGTGACGATATGCAGGCTTCTTCGTTTCGAATGGAAACCGCTTTAACCATTGAGTTTTATGTGAAAAACAAGTAGAATGAGACTTTTATGTTTTTTTTTAAATCTTATTTTGCAGGACATGCGCAGCTGCTGATGCGACTGGTCATTATATGTTACACGCTTTATATGGAGAAGCCGTCAGACACAACTGCAAATTTTTCATAGAGTACTACGTACTGGATCTGCTGGTTAAGGAGGATAAATGCTGTGGCGTATTAGCTTGGAATTTGGAAGACGGTACTCTGCACAGGTATGATAATATTGATAACTGTAGAAATTATACCTTGTCCAAAATTTAACATTACTTTGCTGTAATTTTTATGTTGAAGATGTTAATAATATTTTGTTTTTAACATTCACCATTTCAAAATAGAATATAGAAAGTTTGGTTACTGAACTAATGGCGTCCTGTTTAAGTTTTTCATTTACAAATTTGTTATTTGAGGTCTTTATCAGGCTATTTTTTAAATTGCATCTTGGGAAATAGAAGACCATTGTGAATATTGAAACAATATTTCATGGGCATCAAATGCTTAATTTGAAAAATGTATATAGATAAATAGGCTCCAATTGAATTGATTATGCTTTGGCAATTTTCAAGATACTTTGAAGGTTCTACAAAGTACTTTTCGAGAGTGATGTTTACTCTGAATCAATAATACTTCGAAAGATCAGTTTTATGATGAAATGTCGGTGAGTTAATTAAGAGTAACCAATTCTTTCACGACCATATTAAGTTATTGAATCTAGACCTGATAATTGCTTTTATTGATATTAATTTGGGTTAAGATTTATCCCACTGGGCTGATTGATCATTTGACAAAAGCAGTCTAATTCACTCACTGCGCTAATATTGATTACTAAGTATACTTCGTTTCACATAAAAAGAACCCGCTAGATGTGTAGAAGTTGCAGCCGCATGCGGGTTAAGCTGCACATAACAATATCTGAACATCAATATTGGCATATGCCTTAGGCTTTGGAATAGAACGATAGCACATACTTGGTTTTCTTTTGAATTGATAGGTAATAACAAAAATATCAATATTTCAGGAAGTATGAATTTCAACTAAAATACCTCTGATGCCATACAGCAGAATCCTTGCAAGCTGCAAAACGTGTTAAAAGTGTTGTGCTGGCAATAGATAACACATGTGCTGGCCCCGTCTGAATCATAGCTGGTGTAACGATCCGAGGTGCTTCACGAATGCGTTCTTTAAGATCCCTTAAATAATAAAATACTTCAACCTAGAATTGTACCTATGTAACTTTTACGTTGTCAGCAGTGACTACTGTTTTGAACAGGGCCGTTGGAAGCGGGCGTGCAAGGCGTTCATGGAACGCGGG